>JAVFBX010207191.1:0-12192 GCA_034783855.1 Mopalia kennerleyi
CCAACTTCATCAAAACACTACACATTAAATGGTTGTGCTGATGGTAATTATAATTCGAATACACCGATGTCATATAATGCTGTGGTAACGTAGCACTGGAGGAAGATTAACTTTCCAACTTCATCAAAACACTACACATTAAATGGTTGTGCTGATGGTAATTATAATTCGAATACACCGATGTCATATAATGCTGTGGTAACGTAGCACTGGAGGAAGATTAACTTTCCAACTTCATCAAAACACTACACATTAAATGGTTGTGCTGATGGTAATTATAATTCGAATACACCGATGTCATATAAGTGAAATACCCTTGAGCGTGGCGTTAAACACCAACCAATCAAGCTTACAATAGCAGGTTCCTATTCGTCAAACTCATGAGAGCATAATCTGAATTATGTACCCTCTTTTAGACTTGAAAATGGTAATATATTAATTTGGGCTTTTAATTTTTTGGGGCGTCCACTGCCATTCGTTTTTCAGAACCAAGTTGGGTCAAGAAACTCCCTTGAATAGTAGAGAAACCTTTCTTTGGTTCACCCTGGCCTGTAGCCGTGGCTTAGTGCTACATTTGTGCTTACTAATCCTACTTTGATTTACCGTTCATGGGATCGAGTCCGTCTGTCAACCCTCAGGTATATGAGTGAGTCACATGATACGACTCCGGCAATCGCGTCCATTCGCGGGGGTGCTTTTAAGAAGGTTTTCTTAAATCTTTGGTTCAACCAGTTCTCAGCCAGTGCAGTACTAAAAATACCAGAAACTGAATCAGTGTTGACATTTGATAGGTTCTATATTTCCATATGAGCTAGCAAACATGACCATATAATAGAAAGAGGACTGTTTTGAATAGCATAGTTTACACAGCATATATATAGGCTAAGGATGCATTGTGAGCAGGTATACTAGTCAGATAGGAGGTTATTCAGTGCTTATTATCTTCTTTTGTTAAAAGGTAAAAATATCCAAGATGTCTCCACCCCTAGTAACATTACATTGGTTTGTTTCATGGAGTACTCACTACTGTACATATGTCAAATATTTGAGTATTTAATGTATTGAGTGTTCCATGGCCTCACAGGGGAGGAAATGTGTAAAATATTTTGTCAGACATTTTTCCAATTTTGACCAGCAGCCCATTTAACACAATGGTAAATTCTGGGGATCTTTACAGGACCATCTCAATTTTTACTAGACATGTCCTTCAAATGTACAGGCCTGTGCTGTTGGGGAGAACGGTCAACACAGGGTTTCTCCATGGTTATGCAAACTTAATTTAGGTAGACCTATTTATAGGTTTTCTAAATTGTTTGCAGTCTTTGTCTAAATTTGCATTTTGCTACTAATTTTAACAAATTTTTTCATCTGATAATCCATGAAGATTGTATTTTAAAGCAATTTTGCTTTATTTTTCACAAAGGCACATTGATGTATTTATTAAATCAGCAAACCAGGGGAAATACAAATGTTTGGTTATCTCACAAAATTTTAGAGGACCACTTTTGAGGTTATGCCAGAAAAGATTACAGCATAGGCTCGAATGTATAGTTATTTCCACCCCTGCCTGAGAGGGTCAGTAAAACAGCCCCTTTTGCTCTGTTGCCCTTACAGTAAAGTGGCAACAGGAATGCGATCCTTGTTTCGGATCTTATGATTGTCATGTGACATCAGACATCAAGGGTGGTGCCATTTACTCTACCATTGGGCTGGCATGCTAAGATAAATAGCAATAAGTATGGCATACATTTCCAACTCCAACTGAAAAAAACAGCCAGGAGCTGAAAATTGAATTGTTCTCTGTCTAAACTGGCACTATAAATTGGAGATGACATCAACAGTCCTGTCATCATGAAGAAGATTATTTCTTACCAAACCCAAACATGCCAAATGGACTGTTGTGCTTCCAATATTGAATAGTTTTCTATTAATATTAAAGCTTTTTCTTTTGAAATTGCATATTACCTCCTGAAAATAGGTTGAAATTAAATATATCGGGCCAAATTGAATATTTCATTCAGTCTATGAACAGAGAAGCAGCCAGGACATGTAGAATTGACTTTTTAATTTAATCAACCAATGCAGTGTGTATTTGTGATATGCCCAAACTTTGATCGGCCTCTAGCAATTTTATACACGCAATGAAATTTCCTTTATTTGAATTTTTGGGAGATTTTTTTTAAAGACCTACATACATGTTGCAACTCCATCAAACTTTTTAACATTTTTTTGGATATTATTAAATATTTATGCAGAATTCACAAATATGCCAAACATGAGAATTACTGTACAAGAAGCAGGGGCTTAGCCAGAAATCAAAAGTAGGGTGTCCACAGTGGTCATTTTGCTTCACTTTTAAAAAAACTGGGTGTCCAATTTTGACAGTTGTCCTATCTCCTACATGTTAAAGTTTCTTAAAACAGGGTGTCCAAATGAGGCTATGGTTCACTTTAGGGCGTCCAGTTGGACGGGTGTCTGCCTATAAAGCCCTTGCGTCTATTTTAGGTTCCTATGAATAGTTTATTTATTTTCTGTTTCAGATTCGTATGAGTTTACAGTTGTACCAAGTGGATCAGAAATCATATCTATTGGATTTTAAAAGTTTGAATTTCACATCAGAAGGTGAAGATGAAAATGACGTCCCATCCTCAGCTAGATCCATTTCTGATACATCATTAGGTAAATTGTCATTAATATATATTTATTCAGGTGATGGGTGAAAGCTGTTGTTGTTGTTGTTTGGTTTGTTTCACTGGACTGTTATGTTGTTGTTTTGTTCTCTATGTAATGCTGTATATAAGAAAGAAAAAGGTGCATGGATGATGTGTTTTCTTTTGTGTGTGAGTTGCTAATAATCACTGCAAATCTAGTGAATATCTTAAAATGTTTTATTTTTGAAGACTTACATTGATTTGTATTTATGCAAAAAGTCACAGAATGAAACTTATTCTCGCATTTTCAAAGATTAATCTTGTCAAATTTCACCTTAGGGCTGACATATAGATATACTTTGTTCTTGATAGGCTTTGCTCATATTATTGATCATTGTTTGTATTTTGTGCTAACAGTTACATCTACTCACCTGAGCCATTGTTTGCAGCAGACGTGTCATATCAGGATAATAAATGAATCTGATGTTATTTACTTTTGGGTTATATCTGAAAGGGTTTAATCATATAGTTTAGCTAAGTCATTCTCTGCACTGGTGCATAGTGTCCATTAGCCAATTTGTCTGCTTCTTACTTTGAGGCTCACATTTAATGCCGGTCATTTTTAAATACTTACACATTTTTTAAAAAAGTTTCAATTTGGTCTGTTCTTGACGGGTTCTTTGTTCTGAAAGCAGTTTCAAAAGAAAGGCAGACTTTGGGTTTTTACAAGACAGGGGAAGTAACTGCGTATAGCTTTACAGCTGTTATCAAAACGAAAGCAAACATTACCTTAACAGAACAGTTAGAGCAACTAATGTTTGACTAGGTTGTCATGGATCACGTTTACATATAAACTGGTTTTTTCTATAACTACATGTACATTATTAAATGTATATTGATTACATGTTGCCCAGTTTTGATAAATATATGTCACATCTGCCAGCTTCCAAGTCTAATAATATGCATTGAAGAATTTTTGTCAGGGGCAATTCATGTCAGCTGACCTCAGTGCCCCGCCAGTAAGGAATTAACATTCAGTGGATTAATAACTAAGATGAACAGAAACATCCAATTCTGAGGCATACTTTATAACCCCAATCAAACAAACATTCATACAATGTGGAAGTGTAATGTTTGAGATATCAGAAGTAAGAGTTTGTCACCAAACATATTTGAGGATATTTTGTTTGTTAAACTCATCAAATTCTGTATGATGATTGGAGAGTGAGGTCCCATTCAGTGCACTGAGAAGAATTCTATGCCACATGTAGGTAAAAATAGAGATATGTTTGAACCAATGTCCACATAATGTGGGCCTATGGTAATAGATCCATGGTTAGCCAGTCTGAATACAGATCCCGCTTGGATGTTTTACTGACAGGTTTGAGTTCCTTGTAGAACTTATTATGTATATCGAAGTGTCGCACAATGTGGCTATAGCTGACCTGCCTACCCAGTGTATTTTTGGAGTATTTTAAACACATCATATTTTTGTGAAATAGACCAAAGGCCATCAAAATACACACATAAATTAATACTCTGTGCTATGCTGAAACACAAACATACGCATAATTGTAACAAAATACTGTTATTAATGAACAAATTTTGTGCACATAAATTTCTTCAAGTTTAGGCAAGTCTGTATTGCTCACAGGTTTAAGTTCCCTTGTCGACCTCAATAATGGGAAAGAGTCATGCAAAGTGGCTCGGGCAATAGCAGTGGTGGATATTATAAGTTTTCCTCACGGTTATCCACCTTATTTAGATAAGACTGAGAAAGAAGTGAATTATCTGATCATAGAAGTTTAATACCCCTGAGTATGAAATTAAACCCCAAACAAACAAACAAATAAACCATCTTACCTGACTGGAGTAATTTCTCTCACCATGACAAGATTTTAGTACTACAGGATCTTGGTCATGTTGAATTTTACCTGTAACACCTTCATCAAATGAGTGGCAATTTCTGTGGTAGTTTTGCTGGACCCTTTTAATATGCTCAAAATTAAAAAAAAAATTTTTTATCCCTTTTATTTAAAGTTTAAAATTCAAAGCTCACGATAGTTAAAAAATTAATACATGTACAGAATTCCTATTACTGATAAACGGTAAAGGTGTCAAATTTATTGAATAGAACTCTTTCGCTGCTGGACTGTATAATGTGCATATATTCCTTGCTTGGTTTAAACACTGTAATTATTACTTAATATTGGTGTGAGAAACTTTGAGGTTAAAATACACCATGAATTCTTGGAAAAAGAGCATCAATGTTTACGTCAGTCTCTGATCGGTGTACATCAGCACATAATGGAAGTTTTTCTGGTGTCGATTAGCGTACACCAGCAGCGAAAGGGTTAAAGAAGACAGTGTGGGCATCAAAAGGGAGCCTCAAATTTTGGCTTAGATTTTTACAAAAGTTTTCTGAAAGATGTATTTTGTATGATTTCTTAAGATTGAACAGACAAAAATGTCATCTTAAATTCTTTTGAAAAAAAAAAGAGACACCTTGTTCAGTTGAAAACAATTTCAGAGGTCTGACAAATAAAGCCTAAAAAAATGTGCTGTATGTTTTTCTATTAACATTAATTTCATTTGCAACACGTTTCAAAAACATAATTGGAACTTTATCATATTAAAAATCCTGAGTATATAAGCCTTCAGAAAAATATATAGATATATAATGTTCTGACCAAAAAATTCTGTGTCATAAAGAGCTTAGATTTTATTCCATTTAACCAATGGGTCCAGCAAGACCTTAATCCAGTAACTTTAATTAAATTTATTCCCCCACTGATTGATATCAGCACAAACACTGCACATTATTTGCGAATGAACACTGATACATGATAGATGCCGATGTCTCTGAGACTGTAGCCATGTTGGTTTGTGTGTCTGTCTACTTAGCCTACTTTGGTGTACCACTCACTGATTTAAGTCTGTCTGTCGACCAGGGGCTTAGCCAGAAATTTAAAGTAGGGTGTCCAAAATGGTCATTTTGCTTCACTTTTCAATTAACTGGGTGTCCGATTTTGACAGTTTCCTATCTCCTGCATGTTAAAGTCTCTTTAAATCAGGGTGTCCAAATGAGGCAATTGCTCGCTTCAGGGCATCCACTTGGACGGGTGGACGGGTCTCTGCCTTAGCCCTTGCTGTTGATCCTCAGGTATATATGACTTAGTGACACTATGAGGGGTGGTCTTTATGAGGGTTCCTTCAAGTTTTCCACTGTTTAAGCAAGGAACAGTATGAGAAGGACAATCCATCATCATATTAGTGACTAACCATTGAGTACAACGTTAAACCCCAATCAAGTGGACATATTTTAATTGTAGGATCCTCTATATGCAGTGATAGATTAGATTCCATTCCCCCGAAGAACACTGTGACACACATCAATATCGCTGCAATAAAATGCACATTTCACAGCTATCGGAGTATCCCATGTACAGGTATATGTTGGGAACCTGGTAGCTTCATTACATTCATACAACACTCAGAATTGCTTTAAAAAAAACTAAGCAAGGATTGTTGACAAGGATTGTTTGCATTTTTTGTTTTCAAAATGAACCTATAGCTGTTGACCGGCCAGTTGCTCAGCTTGTTTCTGTTTGCCATCGCTTGGAAGGAACTTTCTGTTGCCCTTGTGCTTTCAGAGTCACAGATCCCATTTGTTTATAATAATGTTGGCCTAGTGCTTTCAGAGCCACAAATCCCACAAGCTCTTATGTGTTTTTAATAATGTTGGCCTGTACTTTGTTAAACCAAATCCAATCTTTTTGTTCACAATTGCGAAAATCTAACTTTTTGCCAAATTTTTCATTTTTGATTTTGTTTCTATAATATGGCAAAAATGGATATTTGACTTTTCATTGTTATTTACCGGTATTTTGCTGTTCACAGTCTTATGCATGTACTTTTAAAGCGTTTTTCTCTTTTATTTATAATTCAACCATAGCTCTTTTATTACCTGCATGCAGTGCATTAAATGGGAATGACGTTATTAAATTTATTAATTTTCTTCCAGTTAAAATTTTATTGTTCTTTTATTTCATTGTTCTTTCGAATGTTATTTTTAATTTGATTGATTGTGATATCACCATTTTGCAGACGGTGATGTCTTTTTTACTGGTAAGTTTTATTTGCATGTGTTTTTAAATGGTGATGGGACGTATTACATGTAGTTAACATATAGCTACCAGTATTTTTGTATGTGTTTATAATTGTACAAAAGTATGCACAATGTATATTGATTATATGTCTCTTCTATATGCATAACATTGCTAATAGCACTCTCTTCAATCTTGTGGACCAATAAGGCATTGGCAGACACTTCAAATGTTGTATATTTTATACTGCTGTTCACACACCCCATCTAAGGATAAACACAAATACAATATAACACAGGAATTTACCTGTGACCCATGTATTACTGCTACTGATCACACACCCTATCTAAGGATAAACACAAATACAATATAACACAGGAATTTACCTGTGACACATGTATTACTGCTACTGATCACACACCCTATCTAAGGATAAACATATATGCAATATAACACAGGAATTTCCATGTGGCACATGTATTACTGCTACTGGTCACACACCCTATCTAAGGATAAACATATATGCAATATAACACCCGAATTTACGTGTGACACATGCAGGAATTTATCTGCGTGTGTCAGGTATGTTTTTGACAACCATGTAAGTTTTATGTAAAAAAGGACTCAAAGTGCATAGATGTGTCTCCGGCAATCGCAGGGTGGGTTGGCACATAATCATGTGAGTGAAATAATCTTAAGTATGGCGTAAAACCCCAATCAAATACATCAAACTAGTTTCTGGGGCTTCATTTTGGAATAAAGCAGGTTTGCTTTTTGTCATAATTCATAAAAAATATTTTGCCACAGTACCAGTAGACCTACTGACTGGAGAATAATATGTACGGTAATAACTGTGGTATTCTTAAAAAAAAATTAGTTTGAATTAGTGCTTTTGTAATTTTGTTACTTTTGGAGATGATAATAAAACATCAGCTATTTGATTGGACATTGTTGAGAAATGTCTGGACTCTTAACGGTCTAAACTTGGTTTACCTCACTCAAAACAGTAGTCCTGAACATTATCGGTCATGGTTCCGTGGTTGATGTTTTGTACTGCTGAGCCTCCATTGATGACCACCCACAAGACAGATACCCTAAACCTTTGTAGATTGCAGGTATTTGCGAGAGTCACTGGATATGGCTCCACCAATAGCTGTGGTTGTTTTACCAAGTTTCCTCACGGTTAAAGGCTGAGTGAGAAGTATACGATCCGTCGTCATATAAGTGAAATACTTCTGAGTACACTATCAAACCCCTTCAAACAAACAAACAAACAAACAAATCATGAACAATGATGAGTATGAAATAAAACCACAGATCAACTTAGCGTAAAATAAAATAAACATATTTTTTTTAAAAAACTCCGAATATTGATTTATTTAAATGATGAGTATAGATTGTAAGAATGAAGGGATAAAACCAGTAAGTTATTAACATGATAACATCCTTAATAATTGTGTTTTATTGATTGGCGTTTAAACTGATGCTCACTGCTAGGTCAGCAGTGTTTTCCATGTTAATTGTTTGCTTTGTTACGAGGTTTTAGCCATATATAAGCAAGGAACTCTGTGAAATAGACAATCTTTATTCATATAAGTGAAATACCCTGGAGTACAACATTGAGCCTCAATCAAACAAACCAAATCAGATGTAACAAAACAGTGGTTTGTTTAATTTGCCACTTCTTCAGGAGGAGCCACTCCCATATTCAAAGACACTCCCATATTCAAAGACACTCCCATATTCAAAGACACTCCTATATTCAAAGACACTCCCATATTCAAAGACATATCGATCGATCAGTCAATACACCCATCAATCAATCAATCAATCAATCAATCAATCAATCAATCAATCAATCAATCAATCAATCAGCCACTCTCATATTCAAAGACATAATCGATCAAACAGTCACTACATCCACCAATCAATCAATCACCCAATCAGCCCCTCCCATATTCAAAGACATAATCGATCGATCAGTCAATACACCCATCAATCAATCAATCAGCCACTCCCATATTCAAAGACATAATCTACCGATCAGTCTATACATCCAACAATTAATCAATCAATCAGCCACTCTCATATTCAAAGACATAATCGACCGATCAGTCAATACACCCATCAATCAATCAACCAATCAATCAGCCACTCTCATATTCAAAGACATAATCGATCAATCAGTCAATACATTCACCAATCCACCAATCAATCAATCAATCAATCAATCAATCAATCAATCAATCAATCAATCAATCAATCAATCAGAGCCACTCCCATATTCAAAGACATAATTGATCAATCCAGAAATACATACATCCATCAACATTAAAGTTGGAGTTTACACCTTGCTAGTCCTGGGTTATTATAGCATTGTAATTCCCCTGTTTAATAGCCAATAAAACTGTCAGACAAAAAAGTGTAGCAACAGATTAGGGAGTATTGCAGTCAACATCTTTCATTATTCACATTGTAGTTTTTGTGTAATTTAATTGTAGTACAATATTCTCCAGTTTTTAATCATTTGCATCAGTTTTAACTGTATATGTGTCAGGTTTTGTCAATTAGGAATGTAATGTCTTTTTGCTTCACATGGGTGCACTTTGTTTTCAAAATGTACAGTAATTTTAACGGAATTTGTGTTTTTTCTCAAATAAATTTAGATTTTTATTTTGCTTTGTCTGGGTTTATCGTTGTCGCTGTTTCTGTGATGCTTTTTCAATATTTTTTCTGGTGTTTTGGACAAGGAATTTGTTTATTTTAAATCTTTTAAATATATAAATTGTGGTTCATGTTTAAAAGAGTGCTGTTTAGTGTTTATTTTGTAAATCTCTTATATCAAGATTGGTGATTGACTTTATGACCTTGTCCTGGTTTCCCCAATTCTTGACCATGTCCTGGTAACCCAATCCAGGTTGACTATGACTATTGCATTGAGTCCATGACTGCTTGTGTAAACGCCATGGTTCCCCTATTCATGACTTCGCCCTGGTTTCCCCAATTCTTGACCATATACTGGTAACCTAATTCAGGACTGGCCAGGTTGACTAGTTTATGACTTGCATTGAGCCCATGAGGGCTTGTTTTAACTCCACCCTGGTTTCCCAATGGATCCATGAATGAAGTCCATGACTGTTTACCTCGTTGAAGCCAAGGACTAAATTATCAACTTCAAATTAATGGTTGTTTCCCTATTTCAAGTCCACCCTCTTGCTTAGGGCATAGCAAAGGGTTTAACATTCAAGGTTGTGCTGAGAGGAATTACTGTTGGAGTACACATCGTTCATACGAGTGAAATATCCTTGAGAGTGGCATAAAACACTAGCCATAAAACACTAATCAATAAATTCTACTTCAAGTCAATGAATGCTTTTCATTTTCAAATCAATAACTTTAATTTCTTGTTCTTTTATATCTGGCTCCATATTTCAAGTCCATGACTTGTTGTCGAATTTCCCATATACATGTAATATTAGACGACTCCTGTTTTGGTAATGGTGAATGCATTATAATGCATTATCAAACCAGACCATTTGAGAATTACAATTGCTAAATTAGAATCCTTTACAGATGTATTAGAGCTTTAAAAGTAGCATTAATGTTAATTAGCATCAGGTCTCTTGGTAACTGTTTTTAAAAGAAGATGGTTAAAATAAGTGTGAGATTAATCATATGTGTGGATGTATATATTAAATTGTTAAACAAATATTACCAGAAGTAGGTTAGAATCCTGGTGCATCAGCTCTTATATTCCCTCCTCCTCAGGTTTACTTGTTACATTAATGTGATAAACAGAAATGAAGGTCAGAGATATGTGTGCATGTAAACAATACATTAATCAGGTCAACCAACACCATTGACAGAAGTAGTTCAGATCTGTCAAGCTGTGGCATATATAGGCCATGGACTAAGTACAACTTTCCAAACAAGCTGATTGGGTTTCCTGTGTTATATTAAGATATAAGAACAGATAAAGGAATTCTGCTTCATGGCCATGCACTTATTTGATAGTTATTACATCTTAGGAAGGCGCATAGTAGTATTAAGATGCACTACAGTCTACTGGCTTTATTATCATTTATTCTAGGCAAAACATCATGTGACGTTGAAGCTAACATGTTGGCAGACTGCCTGTACATGACAAGTAACGTGAGAAAGTATGAAAAAGCCAATCGTGCACCCAACTCAATAGGAGGGAGCACCATAGTGCTATCAGAGCTAAGGGGCGATTTGAAACCAATCTGTTTGTTGCCAGTGCAGTTGAGGGTGGGTTTCTACACCAATTGGGCTGGCTGGCTGTCATCAAGGTTAAGGCAGGGTGTGTCAACCCTTCCTGTGGACACCCTGTATTTAATAATTGCCTTATTTGGACACCCTGTGTAATGAATCTTTAACATACAGGCGATATAGAAATTGTCAAAATTGGACACCCAGTTACTTAAAAAGTGATGCAAAATTACCATTTTGGACATCATACTGTGTTTTGGCTAAGCCCCTGGTCATCATATAAGTGAAATAACCTTAACTACCCCATTAGGCTCCAATAAAAAAACACTTGGTACGATATGGATCTAAGTTAACTTGGACGAACTTCTGGCCAAATATATATTACATGTACCTTGGGCTTGGTGATTGGCTCATCCTCGAGAAGTACAATCTGCCTTCCTGGATCTCATTTCCAACCATTTTCTTTTGCACTCAGAAATAAATTAGCATTGTTGTACATTTGAAGACATATATGACACAGTTATTAGACAACAGTGTCGGCCAAGAAACAATGGAATACAAAAGGACTCCAGGGTCTAGTGACAAATGTGTTCCTAGGCCCCACAATGCCTTTGGTACACAGCCATTTCTCACTGATACATCTTCTAACATAACCATTCTCTTTACTATATTTATTTAAACATAACTTATCTCTTTACATTCTTGTTTATGCCATGTTTTTTTGGCAACCTTGTATCATTCATATACATGTATAGTCAATAAATGAAAAGTGAGAAGTTTGCTTAATACCTCCACCAGGATTCGAACCAGGGACCTTTGGGTTACAGGCCCGCTATCATTCATATTCATATTTATATATTTATACGTAGCTTTCTTTATAATGACAAATATACATACATATACTCCTCCCTGTGTCAGTATTGAAATATACCTTTAAATATATCAGTGTCTACTGAAAAATGAAATTGTGCATGTTTTTCCTGAAATGATATTTGATGTCTTAATTGTGCATTTTGCTAGATGTTCTATTTTGAAATTTAACATCTGCTTGTTTACTCTCCCAGAATCGTTCATTCACCTTTAACCTTTTCTTTTTTTATGATTCAGCTCAAACTGAATAGTTAAACATCTTTTTTTATGATTCAGCTCAAACTGAATAGTTAAACATCTTTTTTTATGATTCAGCTCAAACTGAATAGTTAAAC
>JAVFBX010207202.1:0-12191 GCA_034783855.1 Mopalia kennerleyi
CTGAACTAGAATCTGTTCAAACTAAGAAAGTGTTATCCCAAAATAACGAAAATACTGTTAATCTTCACTTTCTAAACACTTTCTAGACACAAAAATTATTCAATGCTTTCAGCTTTGGGAGCTGTGTCACTATCCTATCAGAGTGGTAGTGAATGTCCGCTATCTAGACTCCAGGTGACTAGCCTTCTATTTTTGTAGAAGGCCTGGCGGCCGAGTGGTCTAGGTGGCCGGCATTTACTGCTGGCGATTCGGTGCCTAACTCGAGGGTCGTGGATTTGATTCCCGGATGGGTCTCAAACTGCAAAATTTTCTGAACCACAATCTCTTCAAACTAAGAAAGTGTTATCCCAAAAATAACGAAAATAAAGTTAAAGTTAATTTATTTGTACGGTATATTCCAAGGCACCTGTATAACTAGAACCTTGTCATTTTACAATCATTTATTAATCAATGCTAACTGTAAATTCCATATGTAATATACCCTATTCCATTAAATGAAATAAATGAACATCGATTACCGGTATAGTAAATGACTAGTTCAGGGAATGATTGATTGATTGATAGAATGATTGATTTAACGAAATCTATTATTGTACACTGTGTTTTTTCCTTCATGATCACATTTTAAAATATCGTTCATATCTCATCGAATGCATATGTAAGCTGGTAGTAGGTTTAGAAAGCAGAATACACTCGATGAAAAATGTTGCCGATTTCGCTCAGGGTGAATTGTTTTCCATAAGCACCAATGAGCATCATTGGTATTTGGTTGAGTAATCTAGTCAATATGCCAACATATAATGCAATTCCAATTGTCCTGGAAGCTTTAACAATTCTGGTTTGCGGTGTCACGGTTAACATGATCATATAATCTCCTGAAAGAGATGGCTATTGACGAAGAGATACCACAGACGCCCAGGGAACACCCACATCCACCTAAACATACTTCTGCCACATGCAGGTCCAAGAAAACAAATTTTTTTTAATATCAATAGAGAAGATTATAAATAACACGCGGATCGAACAGGAACATGACTTAAACAGATAAATCGTATAATTCCGGCCAATCTGTATCAAATATATAATACAAATGCTCTATAGGAATTCGTGTAGTTAAGCCATACAACATTTCAGCAGAGAATTGGTTTTCAGTAACAATAACTCTAAATTGTAATGGTTTTCGTTATTCGGGATTCTGATTTCGCTCAAGCGCACCTCATATTCTGTCCTAATGGCATGTATTTGCCCTTACGGAAACAACAAAGGCTAACACACATAAGCTGCAGCGTGAAAATGTAAAGCATGTTTAGTGTTGTGTTTTACATGTTTCTATTTCTCACAAATGTAAAGTCACTTACATGTTCACACACCGGCAAACGGAAATCCTAGAACAGTTAGTTACAGGAAGTCAATTCAGGAAGTAATAAACAATAGATTGATGTGGTCATAAAATTGAAGATGAACAGAGTGTCCGGTTTTCTCGATTTTCTTCGTCATTTTCGAGATGGCAACTCACTGGGAATTGTTTCCGTTACGGAGAATAAAACATGTTGGAGCGTCGCAGGTCAGTGTTGAAGATATTGAGAGGACTGAGACTTCGGCGGTCCAGAATTTGGAGATCGTTTATAATACGCTGCTGGTTGATTTGAAGTGGAGAATGCTATCAGATATAGATATTAACTGTTCCGCTTAGCCTTTTTCGTTTTCATGAGTTTCAATATACTTCAACTTATCCGTTATATATGTATTATATTATCCGTTCTATTTCTGTTGATTGATCTAATGACCCAGTATCAGTTAACATTCAATGCTATACAAATCTGATTTGTGTTATCAAAATGGCCATTGGGATCAGATTCGTTTCTAAGTGTATGTTTTATCTGTCTCTCTCATTCTCGGTATATCTGTCTTCCTCTATCGGAATCTCTCTCTCCAGCGCTGATTATGTCAACGCATTTTTGCACCCTTTTTGTAAGAGGAAGTTCACATTATGAAAATGACCCACCGTGTAATTTTTGCTATTTCAATTATTGGATGGTGTGCCATCTTGGGGAAAGGAAACCATCCCCGGTGTCACCAACAATAAATCAATGACAGGACACAAGAAAAGACAAATACAGAGAATATCCCTGATACGACAAAACGATAGTCGTACTGCAAAATACAACAAACCACTTGTTAGCGCCCCACAGCGGCTGTTTATACACATTATTTGGTCTTTAACCGGTGACAAAACTCGATGGTTTTATCGAGGAAGGCTAGGCTTTTTGAAAAACAACTGTTCTGGCAGCCAATCAACTAATACAAGATATAAATTGAACTTTTTAAAGTAAACACTGATCTGGCAATCATCAGTAGATATAAAGAAAGGATTTGTATATAGCCGATGGTTAGTTAGAGTATTAAGGAAGCCTCTACTACGGGCACTAGTCAACAGCTGTACATTAAGATGTTCTATCCGTGGAAAATATATGAATACATTCTGTATTAAAATCCAGCTTACATCCGTAACTAGGAACATATTTATCTACGCATACAATAAATATATAAGTTGTTTACTTACTAAATGATCCTAGCTGCATAACTGTGAAATTTGTCTCGTAAGTTTTAATCTGCAATCACCATGGAAAGAATGACACAGATAGATTTACACCCTATCACTAAAACCTACTATGTTACACACCAGCATGTTTGAGCCCGATATTAATGTTTGCCAGATTTATATGTTTTCGTCTTATAATCGTTATTAAGGCCTGGGGTATTACACGCAATGTCTTCATATTGATTTGTGTTTATTGCGCTGATTTTGATACGGATTTGACTGAATATTTTATTATTACTGTTGCCCATTAAATGAACTTTTCCCTTCAGTAGTCATTATTTTAACACAGTTGACCAAGACACAAACTATTCCACTGTTTTCCCCGATATGGTTACAGCAAAGACACAAACTATTCCCCTATTTTCCCCGATATGGTTACAGCAAGACACAAGCTATTCCTCTATTTTCCCCGATATGGTTACACCAACACATAAACTATTTCTGTATTTTCCCCGATATGGTTACAGCAAGACACAAACTATTCCCCTATTTTCCCCGATATGGTTACACCAACACATAAACTATTCCTGTACTTTCCCCGATATGGTTACAGCAAGACACTAACTATTCCTATATTTTCCCCGATATGGTATATATACAGCAAGACACACACTTTTCCCCTATTTTCCCCGATATGGTTACTGCAAGACACAAGCTATTCCTCTATTCTCCCCGATATGGTTACACCAAGACACAAACTATTCCCCTATTTTTCCCGATATGGTTACAGCAAGACACAGCTTTTCCCCTATTTTTCCGGATATGGTTACAGAAAGACACAGCTTTTCCCCTATTTTTCCGGATATGGTTACAGAAAGACACAGCTTTTCCCCTATTTTCCCCGATATGGTTACAGCAAGACACAGCTTTTCCCCTATTTACCCGGACATGGTTACAGCAAGACACAGCTTTTCCCCTATTTACCCGGACATGGTTACAGCAAGACACAAATTATTCCCCTATTTTCCCTGATATGGTTTACAGTGTGGTGCTAGTCATACGCAGAACTATTCAATAATCAATTACTGTCGTAATGCTATATAGCTGTTAATGAGTAATGATTAGCGTTTTATGCCGTAACAGAAGGTCTTTATCTTACATAACGACGGCGAATCCGACAGGAATTAAAACTATTACAATCATTAAATGCGTTTTGCTTTATTGGAAAATTAGTGTTCCTCCAGTGCTCGGTCAAGCAGTCTGCCTTCACTTGAAAAATACTTCCCCCAAGCGGAGGTCCAAGTTTACAGGTATGAACTTGGGACAAATACGGACTTTTATAACCATAGAGCCAATACAGAATGTTGTTCTCATAACAGTTGCCCTGCAACGACACACCTTGTTTTTTCTCTCCCTCGATTTGAACATATGTAATACAATAGTTGATTTGCTCTTTTGTCTCAGCAGTTTAGGGCAACATTTTGCGCCGAAATACTGGGTTAAAATTGACTCTTTCGTTCTTCGTAGTTCCACTACTCTGTTACTATTGTAAAAGTAACCAAAAAGTGGGAACTAATAACTTGTAAAGGCGTTCCAATGAATGCTATCCGCTCAGACATGGTATAATGCGAAGGTATATGGAGGTGTCAAAAGATATGACAGCCCGGGGCCCCAAGGCTCCATATATAGTTATACACATTCCGCTGTCCCCATGGTTCCTTCACATATAATGGTTTATTAAATTGTTTGTTTCGTTGTAGTTAAACATGGCATTCAAGGGTATTTTATTTATATGACGACATTCTATACATTTCACACTATTCCCTGCTTAAATATTGGGGAACATTTAGACGAAGCAGCTTTAAAATCGGAGCGAGTTGGAAAGGACCTTCCTGGTGCCCTCGGGGTTAAGGGGTAAGGTGAAGGCGTTCTGTTTGTGATGTCCTCGTAGGCCTAATGCATATACTGTGGTAGTCAGGTATTTTCTTTATTTGTGGCCACTGGTTTCTCACATGAATGCTGTCACGCCGCCATAGGAGCGAAATTACCTAAAGTACGGTTTTGAACCCCACTCAAACAAGAAAACAATCGTAAAAATAGTCCTCATGGCTTCTGTAGCAATATTGTGTGACTCACTCATAAACTTGTGGTCGACAGACAGACTTGTGCTCAGACCCATGAAGATAAAGATGAATGAACGTTTCAGAGTAATGAGGTAATTCGACACAAAGACAGCGTGAAAACAACACATGCAAACTATTTTATTAATGCTTTGGTTTGAAACCCTGTTGACACTCCATTTGACTACCATATAATCATCCTATCCTGTGTACTCTCAAATAATTATATACGTCGGATAACTGTGAAGAAATAGATTTGTTCTCTTTACAAACAAAACGATACGGTTATATTTCGAAATGGCCAATCAAATAAATCAAATAGCCTGATCTTATGATAACGAATTATACAGCAAATCACATATTTCCAAGACAAAATTTTAGTTTTCAAACCATGAAATATGAAAAATATGAAACCGGAGAGTTAGGTTCTTCGGACATCGCTGCAAACCTACTTTTGTTTTGAACACCGTAGCCCAATAGGTTAGGCTACCTATATTTTGTTGGTTCACTCTGGTTTTAGTTACCATTTGTACCACTATAAACATTTTGAAATATTAATAGGGTTTTGCTATTGGTAGAATAATCTAAATTTCAACAGATCGCATGCTGTTCTCGTTTATCAAGTCACCATGGAAACAGTGACGCAATTCCAATCCTGATAAATTGTTCTTGCATATTTAAACGTAACCCACAATGAGGCGGTAAAAAAAGGCAAGCCTATATCAACCCCAAGGACTCATGCCTTCGTAAATAGACCACGTAGATAATAGGCGAATTGTTCCATATTTTAACAAAACAATAATTTGTTTGTGAAACTCTGCTATTATTGTGTTTATAACGAAAATAACCTAATCCATATTGTTATGTTTTAACGATAAAAATGATCTGTTAATAATATTAATACTTATGGCGCGACATAAAGACGATTTGTGAGAATAGAGCTAGATCGGAAATCAACTTACAGAAAATCGACTAATAACAGCAACTACAGTCAATTAAAACACGTCTGGGATATTTGACACATTCTATTTCATGTTGATCCAACATTGTATCAATAAATATGTCATACAGTTACGCCAGACATCGTACAGAAACAAAAATAAACTTGAATTTTGTTTTTTCTTTCCATTTGCCTTGTATCCTCTAAAAACAAGTGTAAAGACGTCATCAAACCGTCCATATGCTTTGTTTTATAGCCATTCTGTTTACTTGTTCAACCTTGTCCCTTGTCTCTAATATCACCTCCAGCGATTATTGATCAGCATAAAACATGTAACGATTCTTTCTGCAATACCGGTCTTTAATTTGGTCTCAACGTTTCCGAATTCTGATATTTCTTGCATAAAATATTTGCCCAATTGACTAGAGTTAAAACCAAAATATAAAAAGAAGAAGAAAACTACTACAGAATTCCAGAATATAGTAGTTTATCAGCTGCTTGTGTTTCAAGAAATGGGACGGCATTTATACACGCGAAAAAGACATTTAGTTCCCTCACAAACTTCCATCGATGCTTGCAATATATCTGTATTTTCATACTGCACCAAATCACGTATAAGGACATCCTAGACTGTCTGTTTTCATATACTTTAAACTTGACACCAATTATCGGACATTTTAGGAGGAATCGACAAATCCAAATCAAATTAATGTAACTTAAGTCCTGTTGAATATGTAAACGAAAGGCATGGTGTTCGTTAAACTTTTATATCCTTTATGTGTCTAGACGAAAATAAATCGAAGGATATGAAATGAATGTTCTTCTTTTATTGTCGGTCCTATCTCGCACCGACCACTGACAATGTCCTTCAAGTGACAGTTACCTTCTGGTGTATTATCTCAACATTATTCCAGATAAAGTAATGTTTGTTCGATTCGCTTAGGGTTTTTTCAGTTATACGACGGCCTGTGATCTCATTGGGTGAAGGAAACCACTCTGGATGCCACTGAAATGACAGGACAAATACACGACCACATTACAACGCCATACAAAGACACCCCAAACGGATCGGTTTCATGTTGCACCCTAGCTCTACGACCAACGGTGCGACAGGATGGTCTCTTCTAAGGACCAGCTCCAGACAAATGAGACGATATCTTTTCTCCCCGTAATCGAAGTGATCGATGTGTTCAGGTCCCAGTTTACATTATAGCGGTCCACTTTCCAATCAAACAGAATCGACTAAAATTTCATCTTATATTGATTTCTTGATGTCAGAACCTGTAATGAAAAAACTGAGTCTGGCAAATGAGTAAATACTTCTTGAGCCCCACGATGTAAAAATATGTGGGGAAAAACAATCTTCCATGCTATCTATATTCCCTAAACTGGAGTCATTTTCAGTGTTATCACCGTGAAGCATAGCCCTGTAAGCGACTATAAAAATCATCGACATTTGATACTCTATTCCGCTGCAATTCTATGAATAGCTGTGGTTAACAGCATCCTGTGCTTCCTTCCGCTAACCAGTTGTACAGTGTCCAATATCTTCAGAGAAGAACTTACAGAGATGTGTAGCCAAACTGACAAAGATAACTTATTCGTTTTGCGCTGGTTGAACATAAAATCTCTTGAGCTTACAAAGCACGACGTTCCGTTCTCTAACTTGGACTATTTGTGACTTCTGTGGCCAGTTTCTTACTTCATACAACAAACGCTGGACTCAACACATCCTTTGATGCGGGCAATGAGATTCCTCCGTCCAAATCCATTAGAAATTAAACAGGGTCGAAGGTCAGTTGTGTCCTCTGAGAGACTTATTGGTGCATAGTAATCCAATCAGATAGGACTGCCATCCAGGACAAATACCCGGCCAGTTTAACCTTAAGGCTAACCGATATTAAATTATGTTACAGGGATGTGGTCCAGCTAGTCACCCGAATCCCAATATTATAATAGTTTATTGTATGAGCCTATGGACAACATTACATCGTTGTACCCGGTGAGAACATTTATTCGATTTATCCCACGACAATAGCGTTTAGCCGGAATTGTTTAGTAATCGCCTCAAACTCACCAACTTCAACCATTCTGACGCGGTCAACGCCATTTAAGCTCGGGTGAGGTATTGTATTCAAACATGATTAACTTAGCACCAGACCAAAGCCAAGAGGAATAGAACTCTGGTGTCTTTTCTATCTGACAATCATACGTTATTTCTAATTCCTTATAATACCATATAATAAAATGAAACTCATGTCTGAATACCTGTGTCTGCTGCATAATTGTCACGATCTGAACTGCTATTACTTTCTCACACTATCTCGCATTTTTGCGAGTCAAAGTTAAGACAAGTCTATATAGAGAGATGCCATGAGTTCGGATGATGCCTATCTCGTATGAAACCGATGTTATTTTGTTGTGTCTCTTTTCAGGTCGTATGCGAGAGAACTAGTAGCTTCTTAGACATACAACAACAATGTCAACCTTCCCAGTGTCTAGTCCGTAAACACAATTGGACATTTAACAAGTAATCAAGCTTATTTTTACTCATATAGCGGTGTGTCTATATGCCACAGCTCGGCAGTATGGTTATTCTTTAAGTATACACTGTCAGGGCTCTACGGTAATTGGTCTCTCGTGACTGCCAACCGAGCTATCGATATTCCACACCACGACATTTTAGTCATATACTTCACGGCGCCAACAGTACCAAACTTCACGGTATAGTAGCCTGGACTGTTTTGTCGAGGTATAGCTCAAAATGTTTATTTCACTGACATATAAAATAGATTAAAAAATACTTTGAAGAAATGTCAGCAAATGGAATTAGTTCGCCTAAATGGCTTGTTTTAACCAAGACACACTTGCTGATAAAAACCAAATTAAATCAGACACGATGCATCGTTTAAAAATATATATAGTTTCAGTATGAGGCAGATTGGTGAAACGAAATTATCACAGTCGTTTTGTTAAGCCGGTATACTTGAAATTTATATTTGAAACAAAAAACTTAAGAAATAGAGCATTAAGATTTCAGCCGCGATTATTTGACAATTTAGGCACAACTATGATACAACGCAGGCAAACCAACATGGAAATGTGTAATCCACAGATTGATTACAGAGCCCTTTGAACTTTGGTCCGGGACATCATGCAAGTCGGCAAAATGTGTTGTAAGTTTTCTAGGTATTATATTGCTGTGGTAAAAGAGGTTACATGTCAATACACATAAATCAAATTTCTAGGTGTTGGTATAAAATCGGACCAGTAGGCCCACAATCCCCTCACTAGGCCTACTATCCCAAACAGTTTTACGGTCATTACAGTAATTAATAGTGACGTGTACACAAAGTTTCGTTGTTCAAACAATATTACGCAGATTCTTGTAACAATACCTGAAAGAGTTTCTTTGAAATTTGTTCGGTGTGTATCCAATTAAATTAAAATTAAATCTCAAAAACACTCTCCGTGTTTTGTTTGTCAATATAGCGACAAACAAAGCACACTGGGTGTTTTCGAGATCTGACTTTAATTATATTGGTGTGTATCAAACCGTTGTGGGGTTTTTATTAATGTAAACTCATGCACTTCAAAACTGTTACTTATTCAAAATATGTCTTGAATAACCATACTCTATGTTTCATAATCAGATACTTTGATTTACCCATATTAGGAGAAGTGGCACAATACACATAATAAAGAAAACCGACAATAGCGCGGTGAACATGCTGCGGCCAACAGAACAGGCATCATATATAAACCAAATATCGTGGATCAAAACGATATATGTGTTGAATTTAAACATTTCTAAATTAAATACCAAAGATATATATTCCATTCCCAATATAGTCTATCTTATTTACGCTATTTCAGTGTGTGCACAGATTTAGTTCAATATAGAACAATATAACACACATATGGAATCTTATATCCAACCCAATGTTGATAATTTGTTTAAGTCGAATGATTTAGATAGGTGATGTTAAAGAATCGCATGGATTGTTGCCTACTCTCAACGCTAACGTGTCACAGGAAGTCGGGCTTTTGTGACGTGTGTTTGGAATCTGATTAGTCGGTTCTTTGTTCAGTATTCATCTGGCGCCAACCCTTTGAAGCTGTCTCAGCCTCTGAGAAGACAGCTAGCTCTGTGCCACAGAAGCGTCGATATTCCGCAGGGTAACACTGGCTTAGGCCAACAGGTCACTACTATCTTACAGATCTTAGCACAATAATTCTAGGCATTTAATATTGCTGTTTAACTTTAGGATGGTGTGTGCCCGGTAATACACAAACAGCATTAACCTGGTCGATTTCTATTTATCATCGACTTGCAACACGCTTTGCAATGAATAAAATATCACCACGGAAATCTACGAGATGGTGAAATAGTCTTTATATATTTCCTCATCAATAGTTAGACATTGAATCACGGCACATTATGTAGAGTTGAGCCCAATTTGTTGGGGCCAAGAAAGACATTGCCATTGTTCAGCTCATTATGTTATTCTGTGTAAATTCATGATTACTCTTTAAGACCCCCTCATCCACACTTGGGGACAAACATTTGCTCATTATCAAGTTGCAAATTAAAAATTCAATCCAATGTCATGTCCATCTCTGTGGACAAATACCCGAAATCACCAGATAGACCAAAAGAAGCTACAGCATTCAATGGCCTTAAAATGTAACAAAGAATATTACCATGGGGGTTAGGAGGCTATGGCACTCCCAAGGTCAATTGTAAGAAACCGCCACAATAAAAGCGGTTTAAAATATAATATGCATGTTCTGGTAAACCTTTGCTTCCCATAATATTAACACTCGTATAGCAGAGCTCACTAATGTCAATTAAGGTTCTAAAATAGTAATAACTGACGGAAGAGGTTTTGCTGGGTGAATTCGGCTAGCAGAATTGATAAGACATCCGATGTTGTCGTTTTCTACGTAAACTGTTGATGTGAGTTAGTTCGAACTATTTATTTAATGTTTGATGGGTTTCTTAAATTTGACCAATTTATCATAACTATAGAGACTGGAATCAGCCGAATTAGCCCGCTAATCCTCCCCTGGTCAGACGCAGGAGCATGGCTTCTTAATACATTCGGTATTTAGATCAATACTCTAGTCTCGGAAATAACCCTTTCACCATTGTGTCTTCGTACTGTATACAATTCACCCTTTGCCAAGTCACCGCTATTTCTTGGATAAGTTCTGGCATTCACAAGGCAATCACTCCACGGCTAACCCTTGTCAGCCAGGTGCGTGCTCCCGACAAGGACAAATGTTTCAGCACAAAAGTCGATACTCCCAATACTATCAAAGGCTAGCCTTCCACCATTGACCTCCAGCCTAGGCTATCGTGGGATTCTATGTACCGCTTTTTGTGGTGTCTATGGAACAGGACAGCACGGTTACTGTGTGTATCGTGTATCGTTCAATGCAATCAGAATAGTAGACTGAAATAGCAGTTTTTACAGCCATTTGTCTCCGATATCATTATATACCCCAGCAATGATGTCCCTGATGTTCAGCAGCGGTATTAATGCAAATCTAGGCGTTTGACCTGTGCTACCCACATACGACGCGGATTACCGACTTGCGTATGGTTCAAACTAATTGCATTCCCATAAACTCTTAGAAATAATGGTTCTTTGAGATTTCTTACGAAAGATGGAACCATCTGTATGGAACCATAACGGCATAAGCTGTTCTTTAGAAAAGATGGAACCGCCTACATGGAACCAATACGGCACAAAATGTCGGAACAGTTGCTATGAGGGTTCTATACAGAACCAGTATTAAGGGCTTCACCACAGCGATCAGCGAAAACCCCTAAAGAGCTCCATTAGAGCCATATTTTTCTAAGAGTGTAGCACAAACATAACAAATGCCAAGAAATGACAGCTGTCTGAATACCGGAATTTATCAAAGAGATGTCAGTAACTTGGCAACAACGGACATGTTTCTTATAGAGAATCATAATGTTTAAATAATAATAGCTGCCACAGATTAATAAAGCATGCGACATTAGCAGTGGCAAAAAAAATTGCTGTGATTTGTGAAATAGTCCTCGCCTGTCTGTGAATAACCGCCCTCTGGCTAAGGGGAGTTTGTTTGAAGAGTAGCAACGCAGATTCTCGTTACTGAGGTATCATTAATACGCTCAGTCGTGATAGATGTAGTGTTTTATATAAATTTACTAATCTATATAATCTGTTTAATTTGTAATTCTCTATGTAATTTGATCAAATTAATAGAGTCAAAACAAAGGTCTGTATAGTTAAAATAAAATATTATAGATGTAATCTGGTTATTTTCTGCAAATACCGGAATGTATATATGAGATCTGTTGTAATTGTAAATATATATTTTGAATATTATAAATATATGTATATGTATATACGTAATCTGGATAACCAGAGAAAAGTATTATGCAAGCTGTTTAATATGACACATATTGATATATTTGTATCGCCTCGCTCTCTGTTAATACTATGGTTAACAGTAAATATTGCCCCGTGGGGGAGCGGGTTGGCCAGTCCTGCAGAATACTCCCTCGGCTTCCTCGGTCAATCGTAAGAGGCGA
>JAVFBX010207213.1:0-12191 GCA_034783855.1 Mopalia kennerleyi
ACAAGTCTCCAACCAGTTCCTAACTTGTTAACACTACCTACACAGTATTATGCCCTATAATACGGATACCAAAGATCACGGCCCTCAGCTCAGTGAATGTCGATGGTGTGATTCGTTGAATTAAAGTAGTATAGATATTTAAGCTTTAGCTTAAACATTACACCTCCACAGTTAAGAATTGCATTGGCTTTAACACGCATTATGACGGAGAAATGCTCACGATTTAACAAAACTATATCTTATTGAAGTGTACCTAAACTAGGACGTTTGTTTTTTGTCAACCATTGCCTAAATGACGAGAACGCTATATCTGTAAATAAAAATTAGGACCAGAATCTGTTGAACCCAAAAGTATTCTAAATAGTGAATTTTGAGTGGAATGACTCTATAAAGTCGCGATTTTGATCAAATGTAATTTTAATAGCATTTTGGTCATTTTCTATTAAGCTATGAAAACTGGCATATAATGGAAAGTATTTTTCTCAGTTTGCTACCATAGTTTCTTACTTGGCCAACATAATTGGAATGACCCTATATACCCTAAGGTGTAAATTAATTGAACAAGGTTTTTTTCTTAAATTCTGTGTGTTAGATTATTAAAATTACCTAAATTTTCTATATCCATGTAATGATAAAGGTGAATGTATGTTCTGCAAATAATGGATTCCGAGCTTTATCTTTTCCAACATAACAGGATGTTCAAGCAGCATATATTAACCTTTCTCTTTCGCCTGCTCTAGTGATGACTCACAATTGCCTATCCATTTGTTTGATGTATAAACATCTTTGGTGGTTGTTTACGTCCTGGAAGCGACGGATTCCTCAGTACTTTAATCTAAGCCTGTGGTGGATTAATTGGGGCAATGTGTATATGCTCTAGACCTCGGCACGAGTTTGGTCATTGTAAATCATCCATTAGCCCAATGTATTGACAACCGGTCATTGTAAGATATTCGTTAGTATGGTGTGTCTACAGGGTACCATTCTGTTATTTCTGGCCCACTGAAAAGCTCGACTTGCTGTAAAGTGTGCTCATGAAAGAATCCAATGAACCAAATCCAATGTATTTTAAAGCACATGCACCATGGAACAAGGTACACGATTGGTTGTCCAGTTTGTTGAGGAATTGCAGTCTATGGCTGAGTATAGATTTCTGACACCTTATGGATTTTACATGTAGCCATGTGCTGATTATCTGCTTTGTATATTACTAAAACACATCTGACAAAATATTTAACTTTTAATATTTAATTGCTTTATATCTAATACAGTTTTAATAAGAGATTTTTAATTCTGCACAGTTTTGCTGAGTAATTGGTTTCACTTTGATAACATTTGGTGTGGCCATGACCGCGTTTATTTGTGTACTTTGTGGATTGTAATGTACAACATGTATATTTACATCCAGATAATCGTGGTTTTGTGATGACAGACTAAATTGAAACCGCATAAATCTCAAATACGAGTTGCCACTGAAAATAATCGCCAGCTTGTATGGCCTTTTTTAATAGGCTGCATTTGCCTTCCTATATGGGTCAAAAGCATTTTTGATCTCTTTTGTTCTAATATTACAGCGAATGGTTGGTAAAAAGCTTCTTGTTGCCTTAGGTCCGGTTGCTCGAGGCACTATTAAATTTAATCCACTATAAGATGACGTCACGCAATGTTGTAGGTCTATCTCTAGCCCGGTGTTAGCAATTTAATCTGTTGTAAGCGGTTAATCGTCTTTCGAGCAACCGGCCCCTAATGCTCTCAGAACTAAGAGGAAACATGAAACCGATCAGTTTGCGATGTATTTGTACTACGTCCTATGGTTGTCCTGTATTTCTCCTGCCTTGTGTGTGTTGCCAGTGGCATCAAGCGTCGTTTCCTCCACCCATTGGGTTAACACGCTGTCATGTGAGTGAAATAACCTTATGTATGACTCTAAACCACCATCAAACAAACAAAAAATCTATTTTAACATTTATTGATTATATCACATTTATCAGTATTTGACGGCACCGTGTAAAACCGACTGACCCCGTCTCTTACGAAAGCTCAAAACGTCAGCTTATCAATAAGTTTTATCAGTGCTGTCAACATAGGAGTTTTGCCTGTGGTTATTGTAGTACCTAAAGTGGGAACAATAAATATTTACTCTGCTGTTATGGTAACCAATCGCTTTATCTGTAATGTACAACAAACTCCTTTATAGTATCGGTGCGGATGATAGACCAGCGCAATGTCCATCCTTTCATGTACACGCACGTTTCAAGTTCTGCAGGGAAGTAGATCCGCGTAGCAACAATACAGTGTATTAACTGTCTTATATTAACAGTAGTGACCGAATAGTACAATACACACGGTGTTAAACACCAGCCTAGTAAACAAAAGGATCTTAACATCCATTATCTATAGAGTCATATAGCATGAGATAAAGAAGACTATCATGTTCCTGCCAATGGAGGATTACCATAAAGTCATAATAACGCGTTTCGACAGTGTGTTTTAAAAACTACCATCACAGCCAGGTGGTTTATCAATCCTTTTTTGGAATTTTTACCAAGAAAAGGCAAATCTAAAGTCTGAAGGGCAATTCTGTGTAATATTTATACGAAATAATAACATGTGCGCAGTACTTGTTTTTTTTTTTTAAATCACGGCTATACTTTGAATCCTTCCAATCATAGTAAATAGCAAATCGAAACATCGTGAAGCAGCTAAAGTTCGAACTTCCAATAACATTCCAAAATGCACTCAATTAATATTTTACCATCATGTTTGGAATACTTTAGCTTTCATGTTTTAAATAAAACATAGACATATTTTGTGCTAAGACTCGAATGTCTCTGACAGGAATGAAGTGGTAAATAAACCCTTTGTCCGATGGTATCTGTATCTGTAAACGCTTTAATAGTCAACAGTTTACTATTGAACCCTTTCATTAGCTGTTCATGTAAATGGCTAATTCTTTTGCCATGATTTGGTTGTCGTTCGAAAATCTGTCAAAGAAACTTGCACTACACGTCGTAATCGCTCAAAAAGCAATGATGATGATTTACAAATCCTCGAGCTAGAAAGATGACATGTGTATTAATCTGAGGTACACTTGTCTGTATATATATAGGATATGTCCAATGCAGGCTGTATCAAGAGGGTACCACCGGATGGGTTATACGAAGAATCTTCCCTGGGTGGTTTCACACTTCCGGTGAATTGTTATCTTCACAGACGGTAACTGTGATTGGTGCCTAGTTCCTGACACAATTGAGCATTTCCTATTAAAGAGCTCTCGTTTCAATGTGTATCGTACCGTGTTATTCAATCGTTTACTGTATGGTGGCATATCGGTACCTAATATGGACAATATTTTAAATCCAAATAAAAGCTGCGATAAAGTGTTTAAAGCAGTAGCAGCATACGATGTAATAAGTACATATTTAATCTCCTAAAACTATGAGTTAATTGTTGTTTAAATAAAATAATCTAGTGTCCTTAACAAATGCAAAGTAATGGTTCTGAAGAGTAATGATTTACAGCTACAAACGCCAAAAATACTCATTTCTATTCCCAGGTGGTTTCCATGAAAATATAAACAATGGAATATCATCTTATAATAAAATACGTTTGAGAACACAACCAGTCTTGTGTATAGTGTCGCTATTGGTATAGATTGTTTCCAACACGCATTAGGCCAAGGCAGTAACTATAACCATTTGAAAAAGAGAAGAGAAAAGGTTTTGGAATTAACATCAAGCGGGAGTTGGATATATCCGGGACAGGTTAGATTGACCCGTACAATGTGTCTCTCAAATACCGCATAAAGAAAAGTCGTACACTGGGTTTTCATTTACTCTCGATGGCAAAAAATCAATAAAATAGTACAGCTTAGTGTAATTACGCCTCCAACGAAACTTAGTATTGGGGTTACTATCATTTATGTCTGGGCCGGAAATGACAATGTTTGTATTTATCATTAGCCCCTTTATGTGAAAATGCAGCGTCTCGTCACGCGATACAGTTTACAGTTCATTTATGCCATAATAGCACTGCGTAATGATGTGAAAAACATAGGACGAAAAACAGTTCAGATCATTGTCTCTACCCTTCATGTTCAATACTAAGTGCAGATATATTTTGATAGATCAAGGGATATTTTCAAAATGCCCATCTTTATGATGAGGTAGCACCTTTGGGACGAACCATAAGTTGTTGTTGGTGTCACACTAGCTTTCGCCGGTAGTGTATATACCAGCTTCTTCCGGGGAGGTTATTGCTATGTACTTTTGAAACAGGTTAACGGTTGCCGTTATTGCGTATACGGGTCGTTGTCTTTTATGACATTGGCTCTCTTTGAACATCTTGCCATGTTAACCCACTGCGAATCATTCTCACGAAAGCTATTAATTTCACTTCTGCAAACTATTGCTGGGGTTTGTTAATAGCTTCTAGGCACGCGGCTCCGTTTTCTAGACTATGCCTTGAGTGTAAAATGACCACACATTGACATAAAACAGTGATTTTTGTTTGAATCGATTTGAGCACTTTTTTTGAAAAGATAACAGAACACATCGTAATAAGTTGAGACTTATAGAAACATTAAGCTTCTATGGAATTCTTAACCCCAAATATAACCCCAACGAAATCAAATAGAAAAGGTATTAAATCAACACATTGTTATTTTTCCTACACATGATTGTAATAACGCTCATATTTTATATCTTTATACTAGTGCATTAACAGGTTTTATGACCTGTTTTTAACACCAGGGGTCGCTATTTGGAATTAATTGTAAGAGATACGAAATAGTGGTGAGATTAATGATTTTTTAATCACTGACATAACTGCAAATAAAAGGAGTTGTCCACTGTAGTTGCAGTTATTTCGTTGGTTTATGATAAGGAAAGTATAATATTTATTTCTGTTCTATCACGTCGCAATTTCATAAACACAATAATGTAACACATGTAGCTCTTTTTTAAATTAAAAACGATTTATTCATTCAGAGCAATCATATGGAATTACCCACCAGAGAGTTGAAGAATATATTCGATTCGACGGACCCATCTTAATTTCCAGACGGAGAGTGAAGAGGAAACAACCAAAGGAATTAATAAATACTGTTTTATTTTTAAGGGGAAACAGAAAACGATAAAAGAGGAAGTTATCCTTTTCCACGTGTTTCCAGTCTGTCTACTAGACGTCGTAAGGCAGTGACAATCGCTAAGATGTAATTTGTTCTTATTTGGAACGTTTTGATCTCTTCAATCTGTGTATGTTGTAAGCTTATTTAGATTGTAAGATTGTCCAGTCTGTTCAATCCGTCTTAATGTTGAGATCGCCAGTCCTCATTTATAATTTCAAATTTACTATAATACCTGCAGTTTCAATAGAGACATTGCAGAAGTTCTTTTAAATCGGGCTACAATAGAAACATTTTTATATTGTCTAAGGGTTAGGAAATACTTGTGTACACTCTTTTTAATATTTTAGGAACGTCAACATCTGAAACAAGGGCTATAAAGTCGATCTACACAAGTTTGGGTTAATATCATAATTTACCATGTAGGCTTACTGTTTGGATGAGGCGTCAAATGGCTGATTTTCTGTCCTTATCTGTGAATTAGGTTTTCGTATTGATTCGAGTAAAGAGAAATGCTATAACGACTTTAATATGTATTGATTACACTGTCAGTGAATTAGGTCAGATCTGTGCATACCGATGTGTTCACAGCACAAGGGTGTAATGTCCATCCTCCCCCAAAGCTTTGGCAGCCACATTTTCTATTATATGTATGGTCGACTGGCAATTTCATGTTGTCTGTCTGTCGATAAATCAACTTTAATAGCCTAAAAAATATCATTTTGAACGTTTACATGTAGCGTGAATCACAATATCAGTCCTATTCATTGAGGTTTTAGTTTAACTTATATTGTGTAACTTGTATGCAGGTACCTGGTGCAATCTTTCCATGGTATTCTCGTCTAAATCGACATTGTCCAAGAGTGCTCTCACGCATTTATATAATATACACGTACAATATATAATGTATAGTTACTCCAAAGGTCCCGGGTTTGAATTCCGGTGAAGGTAAGCATACATAGCTACTGAGTGACAAATATTGTGTGTAGACATCGACAATTATCAAGTAAATGTTATAGATTTACATGATAGTGAAATAATAAAAAATCCATTTGCCGGCACACATTGATTATTACGCGTTGGTATCATATCATCAAAGTAGGGTATATAAAAGATACGATCATAATTTCATATATGTGCAGTTCATACAATTTTAAGCCACACTAATTGAACCATTATCTGAGCAAACAGTTCATTCTAATCAGTTATAGAACAAACTAGTAAGTGTACCACAAATTGATTGAGCCTATATTTCTGTCTCTGTGTACATTATTACCAACATAAATATATAGCAGAAAATTGATATGCCGATAAATATGGTGATGAGGTCATTTCATTGAGCCAATGTTGATAAGCTATAAATGGCGTAAAGAGATAACGTGTAATCTAACAGTTATTCAAGAATAGCTTTGCCTGTAACAATGCAAAATAAAGTTTGCACCTTTTAAAAGACCGAATTGCTTTTAGAATAAGATTTAAATTCCAAATGCATTCTCACCTCACGAGGAATTTTAACTTCAACGACCCACTCTTATAAAAGCTTTTTCTGGTTCCGTGCAAGCGCAACATTAATTTATAGAGGAAAAGTATTTAGTACACAATGTATTTAAGATGTTCGTATTCCGCCAATCCACTTTTCTTTCTTAAAAAGCCATGCCTGTACATTTGCCAGCTATTTCCTTGTTCGTCACAGAGGCCTCTTATATTCAAAGACGCAAAAATCCTTTTAAACTCGTGAAACGCTAACCGCCCAATATTAAGCACCAAACATTATGCGGATGAATATAGAGAAACACGACAACCCAATGCGTTTTATAGCTTATATGTTTTCAAAACACAACGCTATTTTTCAGCTACCATGTCGTGCAGATTAGAACAGAATATATATTGATTTTTTGCGATGGTAGTTTGACTACAATGTAGATGCGTTGACATAATCTATATAAAAAGATGTAATAATCCTACCAAAATCGTAAAATGCTAGCCGCCCAACAGTCGGTATCAGAACATTATGCGGATGAATACAAAGAAATATGACAACCTAATAAATTTTATAGTTTATATCACAACATAAGAATATTGTTCGTAACGAGCTTCTTAGGAACAATAAACAATGCATTATTTTTTATGCGACCTTACTTTTAATACATTGTAGATCCGATGACGTGATAGGCAGTTTCATTACTACACGCGACTTATCTGCAATCTCTTAAACGAGCTTCTGTTAGTACGGAATAACCAAAACTGGGCGAGAATTGAGTACCATTCGAACAAAGCCGAGTCGATGAGACAAGTATCTATAGCGGAGCCCTATTCTCAGGAAATAAAGTTCCTAGTTCCGTATTGACGTTTATATTTCCATCGGGTGTCACAATTTGATTTTCATAACAATACTAACAAGTGAATTTTATATTTACACCCATCACCCCGGGGACAAATTACCAAACATCTTTTATAGTCAGATCTCTTTAGTGGAACAAATGAGTTAAGAAAGAATCAACAAGGCTTTATGGGAACCGTTTTAAGAATTAATTTATAACACTGTAAACTGTTGTATCCAAGCAAAAAACATATTTAAGAAAACAAAACATTTCAACACTGTTTAAGAGTGTGTTCTTGCCACAGCGTAGGTGAAATACCGTTTATAATAATCAATCAATCCATTTGGCATATGTTTTGGCCTAAGAAATTGTTTGTGAGCCATATTTGGAACTTTGGCTAACAAAAATAATCGAAACATTTGTTTGTGTTTACGTCCCCATATACGACGTACACACTGCTACTAGGTCAATTGCTTGACATACTGATTGTAACAAATCGCTGTTTAGTTCTTATGCACCTGTTAGCCGTGGTTGCTTATACACGATAATTGACTGTGGTTAGAAAACTTGTCCAAACAGGGAAAGAAGATACCAGCGTAGGTCACAACCTCATAACTATATTCCAGTATATTCCGGCAAAAATCAATAATATTCATATCAATCAAATATTAACTACTCCGGTGTCCTCATATACCATGTATATCAATCTTAAGATAATTTATCTTCTAAGATCTGGTTCTGGCACTCCCAGATTTCCATATTACCCACCGAAGAATATACATGTCCACTGCGAGTAAACAGAGCCTTCATTTTGACACTGATCTGGTTATATTACGCTAATAAAACATGATACAAAAATGACATACATGAACAGATTTAATGAAAACAAAGAGTGATCTAAGAGCATGAACCTGAATAGCAAAACTGTAACATCGGATGCGATTTAAAATTGTAACCTTGGACACTATTCAAAACTGTTACATCGGACACTAATAAAACTGTAACGGACAATATTCAAAACTGTAACATCGGACACTATTCAAAACAGTAACATCGGATACTATTTTAAACTGTAACAGCGGACACTATTCAAAACTGTAACATCGGACACTATTTAAAACTGTAACCTCGGACACTATTCAAAACTGTAACATCGGACACTATTCAAACTGTAACATCGGACACTATTCAAAACTGTAACATCGGACACTATTCAAAACTGTAACATCGGACACTATTCAAAGCTGTAACAGCGGACACTATTCAAAACTGTAACATCGGACACTGTGTAAAACTGGTATATCGGAATTAAAACATATTTACTTTTCTCTTCGTGTATCCGTGGACTATTATCGTGTAATATTCATGCTCTTCGCAACCATAGAAAAAAGGGAAATTGAGGGAAGAGGGATGATAAGGAAATAAAGGAGTGGTAGAGGGTTCAAGGTTGTCTAGTTGACATGTTTTGTCCTAACACAGTGTATTTGTGTAAAATTGTAACATGATAAAGCCACCCAGTAGCTGCATACTAGCATGTGTTTTCCTGCCAAAAGCTGGATGCAAGATAGATACTGGGCAACGATAATATATATAAGGGCTATAAAGACTACAAGCAATAAAGCCACTAAATCCAAAAGTCCGTTTTGATCGTGGTCAGCATGATCACTAGGGGCAACACGACTGTCAAGGAAATGTCTTCGTGATTGGTAAATTGTATTTCAAAATCTACTTGTTGCCAAATTATGCAAACTAAAGAAATGGGAGTTTCACAATCGCGTAAAATGTAATGCGCTCCTTAAATATCATCCATCATACTGACAGTATATTTCCCAATAGCATAGTATAATTGACAAATATTTACTCTGCTGTGATGGTAACGGTCCATCGCTTCAGCAAAACACTGAGTAGCATTGTAATGTTGGTAGAGAAGCTATTTAAATCAAGGTTGTTTGATTTATAACAGGGGTTTTCCGTTGTTATGACTCTAGATCTCTCAAATACACTTCAAACCTAACAGTATTTGTATTGGTTCATTTTGATATGAAATTTATGTTAAGTAACGTATGCCTTTGGTTTATATCAATAATCCTGTGGACAATGTTATACAAAATGGTATCTGACTGACACGATGAGTGCCTCAAATGATAACGAGTAGACAGATCACAGCCTATAGATCCAGAGGTAAGCTACCCGGCTACAAATAAAGTAACAAGAACTGCCATACCTGTGTTCAAACACAGCTGATAGACTACGGCCCACGAACCACCCAAGTGAGTTCAATTTCGGTTCCAAAGCCATACACTTATTCAAAATGACACCTGGTGCTGCCTGGCCTCATTATAGATCTTGAACCTTATTCAGGGTTTTGAACCTGTTTATTGACTTTAAAACAAAACACAGAACCTTATTTTGCACTTTAAACATAGTAAGGGACTTTGAATATATGAACAGATGCATGTCGAACTGGCAAAAACAAATAGCCCGTGATACGCCAATCTTAAGCATTTAGATAATAGAGATCATCAGAATGCTTCGAACTACATTCTTCAGCTAAATCTATACACTATTCCGTCTATCCATTTGCTCTCAAAATACTCAATCCAACTATTGAGTCTGTTGTAAGAGTTGTCAGTTTTTAGGTTGACCATTACCACGGGCTGTTAGATAGTGTCTTTGACGACATCGGTCATATATTCTTTTTGATCATATTAAATTCCTTTGAGTACTTGTCTTTGGTTAAGCGCCATTTACGGGTAGGAACATGAACTTAAAGACATATCAGTATCTCACATCTCCTTAACTGCCCTCACCTGTTTAAGGACATGGATTACATTATCTGACAACGGGTTTGATATAGTTATCATTAACCCATTTTTTTTCAATATCGCGGATGTGATTCTGTGGGTAGCGTGTCGGTCTACTGATCTTTCTCCTATGTACCTCTCACAGGTCCGTTGACTGACCACCTATGAGTGACACCCATCTAACAAACAAACAAACAAACAATCTCACTTACTTTTTGGTAACACGGGTGATAAAAATTATCTTCAAAGCGACCATACTACTATTATGAATAAATACAACAAAACCTAGCTACAATGAATCAACTCTGCAAATAAATTCGTTAGATTATAGCATAAATAAACACACACAAACCAGGAAGATTGCCAGGAACCACCAAAATTCATTGATACAGCTGCCAAACTCATTTGCGTTTTTATCTTCTCTTTACATCTCACAATTATGTTTTTAGTACGCCTTAAACCACAGGAAATATTTTCAGCATCCCGAATATACACTTAAGGCCTTCAGTATTAAAGCTAGGGCCGAATAGATCTGGTGGTCTGGGCGAGACAGGTCGCTATGACCGCTATTAAAAAACCGGCTTGCTATGTTTGTCTGAATATCGATATTTCCCCTCCAAAATATCGCAGCGGAACCCTGCGCACAGTGGGTTTAGAATTTTTCTAACGTCAAAAAATCAATAACCGTCTCTTGGAGATATAGCAGATGATAAAAACGTAATTACACCTCGGATTGTATGGGATATTACAGATTTAATGACATATCTAGCAACTTTCTGTTTAAATGAAACATAATATTGAGATCTTGGGTGGGTGTTTTCTATAACTCAGCCTGCTGATGAGTCGGTTTATAGCAATATAACACAATGGTACGACTGTATAGTAAATTAGAATTCATGTGTTTGTAAATAATACAAATAAATAAAAAAAATTGTAAACGAGTGTGGGATCTATTCTGAACCATAGAAAAGATGGCATATGTTAATCAATTGATTTGCTTTCACGGACAGCAGTACCCTCCGTCTATTTCGGATCTAAAAATGACACAAGTAATTTGATTTTTTTCTTTACTTTCTTCGATTTTCTTCTCTTTTTTTGTGCATGGAATCTTAGCAGATACGTCGATAAGCCCAGACTGTCAGCCAAGGTTACGTTATTTGTAGTATTGAAGAAAGTAAAAAGTTAGATTGCCATCCATGTTTTGCACACAGCAGCCTCGATGAGGATTGCGGGGACATGCGGCCTCACTCCATACCAGTGAGTAGTTCATATATCCTAATGAAAAGAAAGTCTTGCTGAACCCATTGGGCATAAAATGAGCCAAATTGTTTGTATTGCTTGGATTAAAAGTTAGGTATTCAACCTATATGTTGCTGAAAAAATAATTCGAAATTTTAAATACAAACAATTAAATTGGAGCCTATAATTCAGTTTCCCATAATCATATATATAAGTCGCAAAACTTTAATGCCTATTTCTGGAACTTCAATTTTAAACAGACTCTACCTTTTCCAAGGCGTATTTCTCGAAAACTATTTATATTAGAAACTTCAAATTTGTAGCATTGTAAAGGCCACAATGCGATCTAGTATACGGTGCCTCATTTTTTATAAGTTCGTTCAAGATTTTTTTAAATATTTTCTGAAAGATATATTTACATTTTGTTAAGACTTTCCAATTTTATTCATTTTAAAATATTTTTAGAAATAATAACGGAATTTTCAACACATGCACATATATGTAATCCCGAGTATTCACGCTTTCCAAAAATATATACATATGTATGGTACAGATTTATATTATTCTGCATAAGAGACTAAATCGACGGATGTTCTGAAAATCGACCAAGGGGTCCAGTAAGACCAGGGAAAGACCAACGATTTTAGACCTAAACTTATTACTTTTAATGAATATTTTCAAAGACAAACAACTGTAACTCAC
>JAVFBX010207235.1:0-12189 GCA_034783855.1 Mopalia kennerleyi
GCATCCAATCAATCGCTTAGAAGCCGAGTCCCATTATACCGGAGTTATCCGCCAAGGGTAGTAATGCAGAGTTGCTCTGATATAAAACCCTTGACTAGAGAAGATGATAAAACCCCGGACTATACGTTTCATAGCTCAGGTAAAAGAAAAACAAACATGACAACCCCCATTTGTTTTTGTTTTGTGTCTCCCAAATCTTATCATGAGTTATCATGCCACTATAGTATTGGTTGTACTAACCTTGTTAACACATATCAGTATTTGCTTCATAACAGCTGTAGTTAATTGATATTGAAATATCTTTAAAATTTTGTAGCCATTTGGGCAACCTCGGTGGGTATATAAGATGTCGATGAGTTTATAGTTAGGGCTTGTGACAGTGAATTTTTTTAAAAGGCATGTCTTTAAGTTAATAAATACTTAACCAGTTTTGAAACCTCTGTTTAAATGACTAAATATCACTGTTCGTAACTTGTTGGGCTCTTAAATGAGATATATTCTAACTGTTCGTAACTTGTTGGGCTATTAAATGAGATATATTCAAGTTGTTCGTAACTTGTTGGGCTATTAAATGAGATATATTCTAGCTGTTCGTAACTAAGATGATTATCGATTGATTCAAATAAACATTTTAAGTGGTCTCAACATGCATACATTAAAAGGATTTCTAGTTTTTTAAATTTGATAATATCTCGAACATTTAGCCTCCTTCATCTTACTTCTAGGATATAGGCCTAGGAACATTTTCGTGATTCGATTGCGGCAAGTTTGCTTCATAGTTTCGTGTTTTCGACCTTTCGACCTTTGTTTTGAAGGGGAAAATTACAGGTGCACGAGTGGTCGCGTCCAGTTTCCATATATAAAGTTTAGTCTGCGATGAAAAGATAAGTCATACTGGATAATTACAAAATGACAAGCAAAGGGTCGACGGTGGAATCCTGTATTTATGTATTTATTTTATTTTAGAGCAAGATAGTGTCCTGTATATATTCGTATTGTAGAGAAAGACATTTAGAAATCTGTCTACTCCATGGACATCTGAACCTATATATGAACCAATAAATTAACCTATATATGAACCCATATATATATATATATATGCAATAATCTTTTTTTGTCTCTTTTTTTGTGTGTGATAATAGACATAAACCTGGCTCAATAACTTGCCGTTTCGTTTACACATCTACCTTGTCGGTGCTTTGTGTCTATACTATATCAGCTATCGACGTGTATATCTTTAAACTATATGTTCGTACCTTAACCCTGCCGAGCTGCCTTTATGTGCATCACTACAATTGGTGATGCGCATTTAACTGAATCAGACAACACGTGTTGCGTTCATGTCACTCGGAAGAATAGAACACCGCTTTGTAAATCAATTATTTTTTCCTGAAATACCAGAGGCTTCCTTATATATGATAGCAGTGTATAGGCTATGGATATATAGTTCATAAGGGATATTTATTTTTATTGCAGAGAAAGAATTGTTACTTGCCTCTACGGCAATTCGAACTCGAGTCTTTGCCTAGCAGGTCAAGCACTCCATCCGACTATAAGCTAGAAAGACTCACGGAAGAACGGCCAAGTAGAGGCGGCGAATCTTCCAAATAGCGGATATTTATATTTAAATATATACATCTATATATACATATGTATCGCCATTAATTTGCCTTTGTTACCTGAGCTTTAATGACTGCAGATCTGTAATCAAACAGGTTAATTAGAGTGAGTATTGTTGTTATTATTAGGTAGGATTAGGTCGGATTAGTCTAATGAGTTAGAGCACAATGATACAAAGGACCACCAGGAAAAAGGGACAGAGAATAGACTACTGAGACGGAACAGGTAGGTGTCCATTTAAATATCATACAAGTTCTATGAACGGCTAGTGAATTAAATACTAAACTTTAGGTTTGTCAGTTTTAATGGGGGTTTTACGTCGTAATTAACGTTAGTTCACGTGTACAACGGCGTGCTAGCCCAATGGGTGGAGCCGGGAAATTACCTAGGATTCCACTGGCTATAAACATAGGGTACATACAATACAGGACAACCACAGGACGTAATACAAAGACATCACAAACAGATCGGCTTTATGTTGCCCCTTGACCCCGAGAGCACCCGGGTAACCGGAAGCTTCCTCTAAGACCCTGGCCTACACTTAAATTACAAATTACAGCGTGAACTCTGGGTAGACCACAGGGTTACACATGAAGCATGTGCATCATTATAAAACAATTATGCAGACAGTTAACAGTGACAGGTTATACGTATCTGCATGTCAATGAGCGGAAGTCAAACCAAGCTGAACTACCTTTAATTTACTTAGTGCAAATTTACTTTATAAATATTCAACAGAACATCACAATAACACACATTACCTGAAGGAATGACATCTTCTGTATTCAGGTACAACACATCGATGTCTATATTCGGACTTCATAACAAAGACCCGTATAACCTGGTACAGCTTGATGGTCATGTTAGACTATATATCGCAGGGTTGTAAACCTAACTAAATAACGAAACAGTTGTCGTCAAGACAAATTTATGTATACTATATTTTTTACTTTGGCATAACACTTTCTTAGTTAGAACCGAATCTAGTTAAAAAATCACATAGGAGGCAGGGTGGCTGAATGGTCTAGGTGGCTAGCATTTAGTGCTGGCGGTACCCGGCCTGACTATGTGGGTCGTTGGTTCGATTCCCCGACGGGTTTTAACCTGCAATATTTTCTGAACAAGAATCTGCGTAGGATAAGAAAGTGTTATCCAAAAATAGCGAAAATACTGTTAATTTTCACTTTCTAATAGGCACAGAAAATTCTTAAAAACAATATTCATGTATGTTGAATAGCCCCTCGACCCCTGAGTCACTCTCAAGAAAGAGATACAGAATGTTATTACGTGTCGCATGTTATCTAAGTCCCCTCATATATACAGCTTCGGGAATGGGTTGGCGGTGGGTTGGGAGGAAATTTCCTGTTGCCCTGGGGCCCGTTCTACAAAACTATCTTAGTTGATCTTAATTGGCATGACGACCAGTACTGAAGCTATTGTGCCGACATGACAATTAAGATCTACTTAGGCTAAGATCGCTTTGCGGAATACCCTGGTCCTCTCGGATATAAAGGGTAACCGGAAGCTGATTTGTTGTGACGTCATTGTATTGCGTTCTGTGATTACCCTGTTTTGTTGTTGTTTGTTGTCAGTCTTGTTGAGGCCCATTTGACCGGTACCCTGTCCTGTGAGTGAACTAACCTTGTACGGCGTGAAGCCCCAATAAAAAAGCTATCTGGAATGGATTGACTAAAGGCCATTGGTACAATGAACTGGGCTGATACCAGCGACTGACTGGCGTTAAGCACCGTGCTGAAAGGTATTTCACTAATATGACGATGATGTGGACCTTTACTCCATCGTTGTGTAGGCGCACTATCACAGCCACTGCCAAGGAATGTTTATTATTTCTAGATTTAATTATCCTCCATGGCTAGGGAAATACAAGATGAATGTTCAATATAATATAAAAAAATTAGGATCAGTTCAGACAAACAAGAAGATGTGCTAGCTCATCTTGAAAAAGACACCGATGAGGCTAAACAAATGTTAATGTATATTTTAATAACCACGTATAGCCCCCAGCAGTGGCAGATACATCCGTGGTAAAACTGTCCACAGTTTTGACTACTTTTTATGACGGTGTAGATATCAATATTAAACAGTTAGATTGTTTTCTTTGTTTCTTTTTCCGGCTAAGCATAGCAACATCCATTGACAGAAAAAAAACAGTTAGAAATTTAATATATATACTCCGCATTATTAAACGAGGACGGAAGGCCGATATCCCGGAAGAGTTAGTTCATGTATAGCCTTAAAGATAGCTTCATTGACGCGATGCTTCTGGCTGTAATAACCCCCATATCTCTTGAAAGGTTACCAATAAATATAATCAAAGATGGCATCGATTTATCGTTTCTTTATTTGATAAAATCACCCGAGGGTTACAGATATATACCTACCTACGACCACTTGCAGCTGACATTATGGGCGTGGCCAACCCTGTCCATGGCGTCACGCGACTAACACTCGTGTGGGTTAATAACGTGTGTGCACTATCAAAGTATAAACAGTCGACTCTATAGGTCTCGTGACGTAGGCAACTATTTTGAAAAGAAAGATATTTGATTGGTCAATATTTGTGGAACTCTTCTGTCTAGTGATAAAAGTACCAAGACATGACCGCGTAGATGAGTTTAACTGTAGTTTAAGCATTACCAATGTTTATGATCCAATTATAAAATAAGAAAATTAGCCGGCATAATTCAACACAAGAAATGATGACCGTTTTATTTATATGCATTTTATTGCTGAAAATAGTATCGCTTTATGTGGCATTTTAAAGTTATTGACATAGTATGGATAACAGCTTCTTGGTTAATTTCGCACAACATTTCAATCTCAATCCAGTGATCGTTTTCAAGTATAATTTACCCAAAGCAGTTAAGTTCCGCCTCCGTTTTAATTAAAATAAAGTTGAATAATAAACGACGGAATTGATATCCACCGAGCCCGACTAATGAATATGCTTACTATAGATGTATAATTTTAACAGTGTACATATACAATTTAAATCGAATTAGAGCTTCTCTCAGTTGTATACCGATCCACAGTATCTGTTTTCATGCATCATTCATATCATATCATATGTAGATTTGTCAACGACAACCAACCCATAAGACAACAACTTCGTATTGATGGTAATTACTAGAAACAGAAACCCTTCACTGTGATCCTTGCGATACAGAAAAGAGGTTCCTTTTAAAATATCGTATTAACAGTTGGCATTAACTGTGCGAGTGGTAACTTGGGTGGTGTTTACTGAAGCACTACATTCGTTTAATAAATATTTAACATCACGTAATGAAGCCTGAAGGAAAAGTAAGAGGGGAATCCCAGCAATTACCCATCAGCTCACACATAATTAAACGTCTCTCAAAACCCGGGAAGATAGAGTTTGATTGTTAGTTTGATTGGGGTTTAACGTCGTACTCAAGGTTATTTTCCTTATGTGGTGATGGGTTGTCCACTTCATACAGTTCCTTGTCTAGTTCCGGTGGAAAACCGAGAGTAAATCTAATTAAAACCACCACCGTGATTGCCGGAGCCACATCGTGTGACTCACTCATGGTCGACAGACGGATTTTATTCTGTGAACAATAAACCGAAGTAAGACTTGTTAGCGCACACGCTACCTCTTAAGCAAGGCCGCAGGTCAGGAAGGTGGAGAGACTTTGACCTGTTTGATACAGGGAGCGCTCCACGGCACGGGTAACCATAAACATAGAGTCTTAACAAAAAGAATGTTTACGAATTATCACCGGTTTAACAAAAAATGTTTCAAGCTCACTACTCTGAAGAGTCCGGATTTCACACTCCCTCTCAACGCTGGAAAATCCATAGCCAATGTGCCTTTCAACAAATTATTTTCGACTGGACTCAGCTTGCGTAAAAAACTGCCTTATTTAGTTAGTGTTCTAAATCCTTATCTACAGCCTTCCGAAAATACATTTACAACATTCATGTGCAGAACAGTATCTTTCGGTAAATCTTTCTTTTCTACAACTATCCGCGAATGGAATGCTCTCCCTGATAATTTAAAATTAATTCAAGATCCGGTAAAGTTCAAATCTTACTTACAGCGATTGTTCCCAGTCAATAAAGCTCCACGTGGCATTACATTGGGGAAAGTTTATTAAGCATTGTTTTATGTCTCGAGCGACCACCCCACGACACTGTTTACGAAATTTTATACTTTTTTCTATTATTATTTTTTCCTTTGCTTTCTATTTTAGAGATGATGTCCACTGTTTAAATAAAAACACCAACTTAGATAAAAAATGTATGTACGTTTGTACCATTCATTCAAAAATGTTATGTCATAGATGTTCATATTGTCAACAACCATCTTAATTAACATCTGTATCTGTAGAAAATGTACACGATTCAAGCTTTGCGCTTACTGTGTACAATAATGAAATAAAGTATATATAAAAAAAATCTCCAAGTAAATATACATCATCTATATTCACCATTGCATAATTAATATAAATTTTGAATAATCGAAGAGAGAAAAATTTGCTTATAGGTAGAGCATTTGCATACACGTGGAAATTAAATTGCCTGTGATGCCTACAGATGCCGTATATTCATACACTTTTAGAAGCATATTCATTCAGTCAGTCTCGGTGGATATCAATTCTCTCGCTTCTTGTTCAACTATATTTGAATTAAAACGTAGGCGTAACTTAACTGCTGTTTTTCATAAATATCTCTGGTGATCAGAAATGATCCATATTCACTGCAATAGAACAGGCCTATAAGCTTAAGTGTATTTCTTACATCCGCATGTCTCAAGGTAGATGGTCCGAGCTAATTTTTGAATAATTTTGTTCGTATTTTTCACCCGAGGGAAGAAGGATAAAATTTGTCAGCTGAAGACTAGGTACACGGCCGACTGGTTAGAAGAAGTGTGATTTTAGCTCGATTCAAAAGCGGAGTTTCTTTATCCCTTAGGGCTTGTCATTTTCAAAGCATATAAACATCAATCGAGTGTGTTATAAATGTTCGTATAAGCCTAGCGTTTATACGGATGTAAACGTATTTCCTTATACACGTGTGTATTAATAGCCCATATTAATAGATAAACACAGCGACAGTCTAAAATGTGTTAGGTTTGATGCATGTATTTCGTATTAATTTGTTTCAGGTGGGATGCGTCAAGGTTACTATTTCAGCCTAGTGTTAATTTCTAAAAATTGAACAATTTCGTAAATATGTGTCACGTGAGGATTTAATTTACAAAGATGGCGACTGTAACCGTAGGAACAGGTACGTAGTTACTTTTTTAAAATATAAAATATGTTTGTATTATAGTATTGACCATACACACATCGCCAATTTCTAATTCTCATTTACACTTTTATATTGTCCTGGATATTGATGTTGTTGTTGCTCGTTTGGGGCTGTTTGTTTGTTTAACTTTCGATGCAGCGATGATATTATATCAATTGTATGCGGATTATTTTATTTAAGATGATTTTTATTAAATCGTCGGGATGTTCACATGTGAAGTGTCCTTGTGATAATTTTGATAGTGACAAACGATTAAGTCTTACACTCAGCCGATTTCGCAAATGGATCGACCCCTGTAAGGACTTTCCCTCCACTATAGGCTTGTAAATCTATATGATATATTTGTATTTCTCCGAAGCCCATGCGAATTTGTTCTTTACAACGTGTTTACCCGATGGTATAGGTCTTTAACTCACAGTAATTTCAAATAAATCAACCGTAGCGAGATGGATTTGTTAAATGTTTCGCGTCATTGATGCGTGAAGAGCGGAACGACTTGTTGATGTATTTGTAACGGTATTACCTGTCTTTAGTCGTGGGAACAGTTGGGTCATTGTTTTTTTTTTTGGTTATATTTAAAGATAAAATTTGTGTAACAATGTTATGATGTTAACATTGTTAACATTCGGAAAATGTAGTCAGACTGTGCCATGCGTTTGACTGTAGCATCTCTGTCAGTGAACTGCATGAATGGGTTCGACCTTTCTCCCCAAGTAGTGTAAAAATTAATTTATTGCTCACGAAATTATAATTCTTGTTTTTTATACCGAGTATACCGAGTACGACGTAAAACGGCAATCAAACAAAAGCTTTCCAAACGTAGAAAGCAACGTTCCAGTGCAATTTTACGTGCATAGTGTAAAGCGATATTATTGTGAAATACACTGTGCGTCGTGCACGTTTTTCTGCATTATATTATCTGGCTCTGAATCTGTTCTCGGTGGCTATTGTTATATATATGTTTTATATAAGTCTTCTAACTTTATAAATACACGGGTAATAACTTAGCTGACATACACACATTGCATTTATCTGCAGCTTTGGTGTGTCTAACCACAGAGGATGAAATGTGCAAGTCATACAGACGGTTTAATTCCATTCACTTCAATGCACAGTTATTAACGCAGACCGAGCTGTTTCAGCCAATACAAAAATGTCGAGTCATTTTAAAGATTTTATGTTGGTTTCAGACAAAACCATCAAATCAAATATTACATTTTAATGTGTTACAAATGAGTGTAGTTAACTGTTCTAGCGATAATGACATGTCCATGCATCCGTTTGTTTGTTTGTTTGTTTGATTGATTGATTGATTTATTGGTGGGGGCGGGGGGCTACCCGCGAATTTAGGGACCCACAATCCAAACGAGGAAGAAAACAAGTGTGCTAAAATGTGTGCTTTCTTGAATATGTGAATGATAATTTCATGTGGTAGAATTCTTCATACAGATATATTGCCCCAGGCTTCAGGAAGAAGCCCATTAATGGCTTTCATAGGAATCTGATGATGTACTGGAGAAGGGGGCAAAGTTTCCTTTAGTCCTGGGGTCCAAATATTCTCTAGGCGGAGCTGGCAACAATGAACCATATTCGCTATACTTAAGGACATTAAGGATAGCTACATGTATATCATGTTTTCGGCAACATTATGAGCATTAGATGTTACTACATTTGTCATTTTGGGATAATAAATCGCTCTTTCTTCATCCATTTACTTCCTTCGCTCAACACCACCGTCGTGTGTAGGCTACTAGAAAAACATCAATACATTGGTAACAGGTGGTACAATAAATACTTCAGTGGTGTTAATGTCTGCCGTTCGGCGTAAGCGACGAAGTAAATACGAACATACTAAAATATATCAGTTATAATTTAGTGGTATATAAAGTTAAATTTAAATAGACAAAAATTATATTTATAAAATAATTTATTCGAATATATAGAATCAGAATATAACTATTAAAACAGTGTAAATATATGGATAAAAAGGTTGTAGAATATATTTTTCACTATTTTGATTTCACACCTGTACATACATTCAATAGTTTTAAACCCTGCTTGAAGCCATTCCACGGCTTAACGTTTTAAGTAAAACCGTGTTCTGCCCTATATTTCATTCACGCTTAGGTCTATTATGCTTATCCTTATTTTATCGTCACTTTTTGGGACATTAAAATTACTATATAAATTGAGAGACTCGGGACAATTAACACATTTAAGCATTAAAATGTATTAATTATACAATATTCTTTGGCTTAGATTTTAATAAAGTAATTTTTTTAAAACATCTGTAAGACCATTTTGATATGTCTTAAATGGTCCTGTTCAAATGCGTACGACATGACACTCGCGTCGGACGATAAGGGAAGTACAGCATTAGTTTACTGTAAAAGAAATTCAGAGTTATTAATAATGTAAATTACAAATAAAAATGTGAATTCCTGTTCAAATGCATACGACATGACACTCGCGTCGGACAATAAGGAAAGTACATCGTTACTTTACTGTAAAAAACTTCATAGTTATTTATAATGTAAATCACAAATAACAAGGGTCATAGAGCTGACCCTTGTTGTACTCTACACATATGCACCAGTACGTCCACTGGAAGTGCGTTTGCTCAATTTGACGAATTGTTAATTATCGCCCCCTTATATTATTGGATTGCACAAGCTGTTCTTTATTGTTCTGCTTTGCTTCTAAGGTAGATATACCATAACCTGTAAAGTTACAGTTTAAAACAAAACTAAAGATTAACGTTTAAAACAAGAAGTATAGTTTATTGTGTTGCATTAAATTAATTTGATATGCACTTCCGCCTGATACATCAATTTATCACTGCTCACATGTGTTAAATTAATCAGTAGGTATTGTCTATATCAGGTGTGGTTTAAATGCAGTTATATACACCCGTGCAGGTGCATGGTTAACGCTGTGTAAGTTTATTAAAGGCTAAATTCAATATTTTGAATACATAAATATCTGAGTCCATCAAAACTTCTTAACTGTATAATAATATGACAATGTGTCGGATCATTGACAATCTGCAACTGGTCTCTCTTTATCCGTGAATATTCATGTGCAAATCAATATTTATTGTTCGAGACTGAATATTCTAGGCCTCCGTTATCGTCCGGTTGTTTATCATTTTCTTGTGTTGCAATATAGTTACGAATGGTTGTTAACACCTGAGTGGGCTAGGACCTGTAATAATTTGATGAATACGGATGAATTTTCTCTGTTTTCATCTGCCGTTGTACCTGCTAATAAAGCTCGTATCTTAAACGCTTCCCGTATTTTCTTTGTCACTAGTGGACATTGGTTTGCTTTGCCATTTAGTTCGCTTGGCCTCGTTTTACTTCCACGAAGCCACGTTTTACTTCCATACAGTCCCGTTTTACTTTCATGCAGGCTCGTTTCACTTCCATACAGCGTCGTTGTACTTCCATACAGCCCGGTTTTACTTCCATACAGTCCCGTTTTATTTTCATGCAGCCTCGTTTAACTTCCATGCAGCCTCGTTTTACGTCCATGCAACCACATTTTGCTTCCATACATCCTCGGTTTACGTCCATGCAACCAAATTTGGCTTCCATGCAGCCTCGGTTTACGTCCATGCAACCACATTTTGCTTCCATGCAGCCTCGGTTTACTACTATGCAGATTCGTTTTTTTTCGCATGCAGTCTCGTTTTACTTACACGCGGTCTCGTTTAACTTTATTGTATTATCGTTTGATTTCACTGTAGTCTCGTTCTACTTACATCAACTTCGTTTGACTTCCATGTAGTCTCATTTCACTTCCGTGCAGCCTCGTTTTATTTAATTGCAGCTTCGTTTTACTTTCATGCATCCTCGTGTTGCTTCCATGCAGCCTCGTTTAACGTCCATGTAGACTTTTGTAGATTTTGTTTTGGAATTTGTAGATTTCCAAAATCTGTACTTATTTTTACCACATATGTGCTGTACCTTACTTACAAGAAATTATATAGTTATTTGAAAACTGTAAGTCATGAAATCTGACAAACATCAGATATTCCGTATGAAGTAGTGTAACCATATATTGATGGTGTGACCACTTTCCGACTCTATAATGGAAGCTATTGTGGACAGTAAAATGGTATGGGACAAACCATTTACCGATGATAATTGACAATTACGATTGGCTGCTTACATAGAAGTTTAATAATAATATAATTTTCCTCATTTAAGAAAAAAACATTGGATTAAATTCCATTAATAAGAGACTAACAATTTAAAAAAATATATTGATAAGAAACATCTTCCGATAAAAACAGGAAGTGGAATTGTTGTACGTTTCTATATATTTTTATACTGCAATTTGTAATGTGTCCGCTTGGAGGATTGAAGTACGGTAAACTAAAAAAGGTAATTTATTTTCAATGAAAATCATAATTGTTTCGTAAGTGTTTTAATAAATTACTATGCCTGTAAACAATGTCGCATGGTATCTCATCCTTGCTTTGTCTATTTAGCAGCGTTGTGCGACTTTTCATAGGATAACATCAATTTCACGTCACCATTCGATACAGAATTACATAGGAAGGGGTTGCGACATAACTTCTTAAAGTCTTAAATTAATATTTTTGTCTACTTTTCAGTGTGTCCTCTTCTACGGGGTCCCCGCGATCAGCTATGTTCAGACATCAGCCCTGTGTTTATCTCGTCTACAAACGTCGATCATCTTGTATTCAACACATGTAACACCAGTATTGGCACAGTGGTAACCATTGGGTGTCTCGACCCCCAGCGTGTCCTATCAGGCGAATCGAACCTTCTCTGTCAGGGGGACGGGTCATGGAATAACACCCTCCCTTCTTGTACCGGTGAGTTAGCCATCTCAAATAACCTTCAACTCGGCGTAAAGGTATTATATTAACTAAAACCCCTTACGCCTTATATATATTTGTAATCGTAGAAAAATAACTTTTGCCTGTCACCACCGAGATTCAAGTTCCGGTATCTGTCTAACTGGGCCACACAGTTTTCATTTCCTGCCTTAATATCTATAGAAGCTCATGTTGAGTATATTCATATGTAGGTGGACACTTTGTGCTGAAAATAAACAATTTGTTTTAAGCTGCATGATTAAAGCTTAAACTGTTGACTCCAAATAGTAAAAATTGTGTCACATAATTGACATTTTAGTGAGTATATTAAAAAATTAGGTGTTAGAGCATCTTCTCTAGCCAAGGGTTTTATATCCGAGCAACTCTGCATTACAACCCTTGTCAGATAATTCATCTACAACGAG
>JAVFBX010207246.1:0-12189 GCA_034783855.1 Mopalia kennerleyi
ATGTTATGTCCAAAAAAAATTCGAGAAGTTGAGTAAATGTCGACTTCCCTGGTAAAAAGTCGTATTGATATGGATAAATACTATTTGTAAGAAAGTTAAAAACTTGTTTAAAATGTCTTTTCAAAAACCTTAGTTGCTTATGCAAAGGTGGAGTGATATATATGGGTCTATAATTGATCTCGCTGTGCTTATCGCCAGACTTATATATAGTGAGGAGATATTTGCTATAATTATCAATTAAGGTGACGGAGATTGGTTGTTTTTTAAATAATTATTAAAAGCTTTCTTAAATATATTAATAAGAAAGGTTCCGCTATGTTTAAATAATTAAGGACTTATACCGTCATGACTTCTACATCTGATTCTGTGACGAAAATACCGAAATTATAGTTAACTTGACTATAGGGACAGTTGGTGGCAATTTATTTAGATCGTTTAGTGTACTTATGATGATGAAGTAAGTCCTAGTATTTAGTATAGGTGTGCTTTATCCACAGGTAAGTATGCGAATTGGTCGTTGGTATGTAGAGGTGGGATGTCAGATATATTGCATATATGACGGTCAGGTTACAACACTTCAAAATATGCACACAAAAATTAATAAATGAATACGCGTAAACAAACAGACTAATATAAGTAATTGGAATATGAAATACAACCAAAACAATTGTGCAGGCGTATCTGACGATCCCCACGATATCTCGAGTACGATTAAAGTCAAGGTCTTATATTTATTATCACCATAGAAGGGGTTTCTATTATCAGGAGCACATACAAGAGACGTGAGTTGCTATATCTATTAAATTATCATGTAAGCCAACATGTTTTAATAAAGTTATTCTTTGTTTAGACTAAATACACAACAGTCAGATGAACATGTGATAGCGACATAACAAGAGTCGTGTAAGCTAAGGCCATATTAATTAGTGTTGTATAATCAGTACAACAAAGCCATGATACTGATGTCTCAGCAGGTATATCGTATAGATTTTTATTTTCGATTCTGCTGGAGCTGTTAAACACGAGACACATTGTATGTCTTTATAAACGCAAACAAAATTAATTAACAATATTTATATAAACAAAATTGGACAGAAGAACTCACCTTGGCTCATACCGAAAGAACACTAAAATACTCACATACAAAAATTTGTCATGTATACATAATATTCCGTTCTAGAACGGACTTTATATATCAACTATACCTAGGTGACCTTCTGTAATAAATTAATTTCTATATTTGGGGAGTATTTGATAATAGATTAATGCGTTTTGGGCTCTATCGTGAGTCTTGTAATGAACTATGGAGCACTATTAATTGGATTTTATCTATTGGAATCAAAATTATGAAGAGCCTCCATTTACCTACCTAACCGGATAATTACAATTAATCGTTAAATCAAATTCATGTCGTTTATCCATATGTTGTTAGCGGCACGTTAATTAGCTTTGATTCATGGCTTTAGATACACATCTGTGTTTCATTACGTCAAATCCACCATAACGAAAAGGCATTATGCATGTGATTACTAAGGCCATATATTATTTTTTTAAAATAAATTTAATTAGCTTGTTTAATGCCTTACACAAATACTACTTTACACAAATCCAATATCAAAAGAGGAGATACAATAGATCGTACATGAGTCGACAGCTTGTATATACAGTCGTTTCTAAATTAGCAGTCGGAATGCCTCGATATGCATTGTCATGTTGTAGGTATTTTAATCATTAACTTTATAGTTGCCACTTAAAGAACTTAAAGAACTTTATAGTTGTCTTTTCATGCGATATCGTTTTCATTATTATGCATTAATACTCGTTTTTTATCTCTCCAGAACTATAATGTCGCTAATGCTACAAGAAAATAATATACAAATTATGTTCATACAATATGGTAAGAAAGACCGGTCACTGCTTTTTCATTATATGGTATTCGAAACATATATACCGTACATGTATTAAACAACACCAGGAAGTTGTTTATCAATAAACGCACTCCATACACAGGCAGGTGATTATCATATACTAAAAATAACTTACCTCTCGTCGGGAAATCGGGTGTGTACTCCTCGAACGTAACGAGTCCCTTCTTTCTCTATATTCCATCCTCATCCGGTCAAAATTACTGCGCACTGTATCAAATTCTGCACATGTCGACAAGGTTGTTCTAGAAGAACCGGATGTACGAGGTGTCAAAACGGCGTGCGCTTCCCTGAGATTTCTAAAGGAAGCTGAGCTTAAAACACTCTCCTTAAAAGATGTGTCAAGTCTTTTGATGGAAATCCTGTCAATTTCAGAATCGTCTAAATACACACCACCTGACCTTATGTTTCTTTCTTCCTGGCAACCAGTTTTACCATCAACAACATTATAACAATCTTCATCACAAGAATGGTCACCAGGTGCGTTGTCGGACACAGTGTTCAGAGCTTTTTGCAAATGTTCCCGATTTCGTATCATCCAAGATGTTACGTTCACCAAAGAATTCCCAGAAATCCAACGTTGCTCTTCGTCGTCTTCTATATTTTCTGTATCTTCATACTCTACAAGAAGTTTGTCGCACCCGGGATCAACACGTCTTCGTTCTCCAAAACCGGTGTATTGCTCGATCTTGGAATAAGGCTCATCCACGCATGATTGTGATGTTTGAAAACCATTTGCAACATTTTTTGCTCGTTCCCCAGATTTTGGTGTCAACAATTTCTTATTTGTCTTAGGAGATTTGCTTTTAGTGTAAGGACCATGGTCACCGTGAGCTTCGCGTACATACAGAGGAACATCTAACAAGCCCTTCTTTCTGCTACCGAATTTCGTTTGCACTGACTGTGCCGAGTCACGGAGTGTTTTCCGGTCTGAACAATGCATGCCCCGTTTCATTGAAGGTTTTCGGGACTGGTAGTTTGAATGAGTAAATTGGCGATCATATTTACAATTTGATTTGTAATTGCGCCTGAAAACCTTGTCATTGTGTACACCAACAATGCTAGACAGATAACCATGAGCCGGAACGGAAGGCTTTTCCTTAGTGCTAACCTTATTTTCCGAGTCTGTATATCGAACAACAGTGTGGGTGCGTGGTAGGTCCTTAATACATCTTTCATTCAATAACACTTCTGTTGTTAATAAATTATTATTAACGGGCCCTTGAAATTCCGGACCTATTTGTGGTGAAGGGGACCGGCTCCAACCGTCCAGTAAATCGTCCCAAAGTTCGTCCTCGTAGCGATCACTACGAGAGAATAAGTCCCGTTGTGCAATTTGTCCACTTTCCAAATCTATTATTTCACGATCCATAGTTTTGAGCAGATTAATACCATGCAATCAAGCAAAGAGAATGATCACGCTTAATTTCATTTCCTTAATGAGCAATCTTGTACAACAATCCCAGGCAGTAATGTTTATGGACGTCATTTGGCGTGTTCATTGAACGTTTTAGCCATTACACTTTGTGGGATTGACAAATTAGCAGCAAGACAAAAATAGGCTGATTTACTAATGACATCGAATAGTTGTCACACTTCAGACTTTTACAATGTGTGTGTCTTCATCATATAGCTGTTAGTAAAGACGTCTGTCATGATACGTCCTCACGATTCCCACAATACTGGAGTTCGGAAGAAATTTACCTTGTTTCGGATGTTCACGTTGACACTCTCTGAATGTGAGTTTGCTATGTATTCACTTTTAAAAATGCTTTTAACTGTACATCTTATCCCTTGACGCTCATAGTACTTCATTGAATGTGGCTTTGTAAGAGTCCAATGTGATGTGTCGTGTTAACGCTGTGCTGACAATGTGAATTTAAACATATTCCATCTGGGTTTGTATATACACTTTAAAAAATGCTTTTTAAAATAATCACTTGATACTCACGCTACTTCCTTACAAGTTGTTTTTGTGATGTTCATATTTATTTAATCATTGATTGTTTATTACGCTGTGTTGACAATCTGTCTACACACCTTGAAACAGTTCTTGAAGTTTCGAAATCAGAACATCATCTTTCGGCCTTTACACAAACTGTGACGACATCGTAAGTGTTTTCTTCACAACTGATTGCATAACGTCATGTCCTGGAGACTGAACATGTTACTGTGGAAACAAAAAGACACAAAATATGTTGTATTCGGTAAGAAATTGAGCAAAAACTTAGAAATATAGCGAAAAGTATTATTGCAAAGTCATTCACTTGACTGGTTTTGCAAAGCGATACTGAAATTGACCGCCTCGGGTGTATCTGATTCCAAAAGGCGTATAATTATGGTTGGGTTTTCAATTGAATACATGCATTTAAATCTTATACTTAACGCGATACACGATTATATACGATCTAGAGTGTAAAGCGGCGTGAGAACTATTTTTGATTTAGGTATAGAACTGGCAAAGGGAAATAACTTATTTGGTGACGGCGCTATTCCGTCATTTTAAGAAGAATCAACAATAACTAACACAGTAATCGTCTGTTGGCCACCGTATCCTAAGTACTCGAGATCTAGAATCGACAGAAAAATACTTTTTTCGTCTTCTGTGCTTTTAAAAAATACACTGCTATGGTATCTGATAGTATTTCGAAGTGGTACATCGGCAAACTATCAGATACCAGTATAATGGCTCTTTGGCGGTTCTATATGGAACCATCGCTACAAAAACTGTTCTTTTGGTACCTGGACAGAAAGAGAAATAGTAATAAGTTGATTTACAACAATTTTACATAGAGAATCATAATGGACATGAGCTGAATACGGTTTAATGGTTATATTAGAGCCATTGTTCAAACAGTGTAGGCGTTTCAGAGAGATACGTTTGACCAATGCAGCGAGTATTGTGTTATTGGTTCAGTTTAGGCTAAGGTGACCTGCTTATTCTTGCCCAAATCTAAGAACTGACGTATTATATTTTGTGACCAACTAACCAGTTCTGTTAGCACATTTCAGTACAGAAGACACGACAACCTGAATAACAAATAAGAAAGGCTTCATAAGGTGAACCGTTGCTAGCAGTGATTGGACGGATACTTGGTCGCGATTGACACAAATAATGAACGTTAATAACAGGCATATTAACCTTTAACCAACATTGAAATTGTCATGAATGGATCGACAACTGAAGTACTCCATGCATGTTTTGGTTGCGTGTGTGTGACTTAAAATACATATCTTCCCCGAAAAAAATCTCCGTATTCTATTTTAAGTCTGGATATCATTATTCTTCTTTGAAGAACTTTTACGAAAGAGTTTTCCACAAAAAGATATCAATACATATATGAAAAAAAAATAATGGTCTTACCATCACGGATTCAGCTATTTCTAACTTTTCGTTTGGAATTTTATCTATTTACCTTTATAGTAGCTGTGATAGACGTCTATAGTTTTGGTGAAATATTGTTTATTCTTAACTGTTTACATTTCATTTAAATAAATGGTGATATGTTTTGGTAAATAAAGCTTAACATACGCAATACAAGCGAGAGTTGTCTCCCCTCTATTAAAGGAGGGAAAATAAATCTCGACTGCATCGCTTATGTTAGACTTTATTAGCCAAACATATATAGAGGCCTATTATAAATTCAACTGTTGAGAAAACAGATTTTGAACACTTCTTTCATCAGATCGATGGGCGCTACCAAGTTTGACCAAAAACCATAAAACCTCAGACGCGACTACCATACTCGTCGGTACGCTCTTAGAAAAATATAGCTAAAACGAAATCCTTTAAGGTTCTTCAGTCATGGCTCTGGTGGAACCCATTTTAGTTCAGTATGGAAAACTCCCAGCAACTATTCCAAGTATTTGTGTCTTCTTTTTATATCAAAGAACCGTTTTTGTCATTATGGTTTAATATATAACCATCCTCTTGTCTAAAGAACCCTCAAAGAATGGTTATTTCTAAGCTTGTAGGTGCACATTTAACAAATAACTTAAAATACCAGAAATGTATTACTATTTTCTTCTTCACAGTTGAGTAATTTAATCCTGACGTATATGTAGAGCATAACGTCAGGATCAAAAACTCCCAGATAATTAAGTCTGTTTGTTGTCCCATACATTCAAAGGATGTAGGCCCTGAATTGCCGATGTATTAACCATACTGCGTGAAGTTTTGGAGGAGTTTTGTAAATTGTCTGGACGCTTCGAAATAATCCCTATAGATTGATTTTGTTTACATTAGGGTGTGTTCTTGATATTTTTAAAGTTTATTTCGCCTAATTTTAAGGATTGATAAAAAGTTTCCCAAACAGCGGTATAACAATACATGTTTCAGATTGAAACATTCTGATTTGTCAGCTGCATGTCGATAATAAATTATTGATAGTAAACTCGCGGTTCACTTTCACCAAATGTTTCCACTCTCGAGATGACAATTAAAGCGTGTATTCTATTCTCAAACATGTATTATTTGTATAATATCCTAGAGTCGGCACCACGTGGCATTAACACAACTTAAACCGCTTCTCAATCAGAAGTTAATAGCATTTCTTGATCAAACTTACGAAAAACCTACCTTCAAGTACAAGATAACAAAATAAGGCCTTTAGACTAGCGAACATATACAGCTAACTGATACTAAATTTATATACAAGTGACACAACGATCAGCCCTACGAATGTTAATTAGTAGGTATATAGACATTGCTAATTAACAAAAGATCAAATTACGAGGTATATATCCGTGTATATATGTATTATCCATGGTATTTTGTGATAAGCTTTACTGTTGTATTAGTGTTAGCTAACTGGTACAGCTGCTTCAAGGTGAATCAATGTAACAGCTATATTAATCAAACGTAACCTTACACCTATACGACTACTTATGACTGGGCTTCATTTCTATTATTCTCTATTCATGAGGTCACATATTCATTATGACATAGTTTTAAGATCATTATACATCAGGTATTAAAGAGTAACGCTGTATATAATCGCTAATGCATACTATATAATTATGGCACGCAAGACGCAAAAATGCACATACTCGTATTGGTCACGGGATACAGTGATAATTTTTGTTTATACATAGCTAACAATATTTATCTATACTTAGATGCAAAATTCGGAATGGTTGACATTAAACGGAAAAGCGGATTCCTTTGTGAATCATATAATTAAATATAACATTTTTATAAAAAATGGTATAACTGTCGGTTCTGAACATGTTAGTTCAAGTAAAAAATAATTTAACAAATAGAATATACATGTATATTATGTATTTAAAAATTGAGTAACGCGAAAACATACGCAAGATGTAGGCCTAATGCAGACCACAAGCAAGACCGTGTAGTCAAGTTTTCTAACAAACCAAAACATCGGTCCTCGGAAATTTCAAAGGCAAGCTAATTGTTTCACTGAAGTTTTTAACACAAATGTACAGTGATGAAACATAAAGCAACTCTATCTACTAAAATACTAAACCACATTTGATATCTGGATTAAAAGTTCAAATCAGTTGCAAAATGCAACTTTAGATAAACAATTTTATGATTTAGGAAACCTTAAAATCGGTTCTCCCAAAATTAGTTTGGATTGGCATTGGAAAAGCTGGATCCCGTCCGTTCTTTCCAACATTTCTGACTTAATTACTGCCGTGGACAACAAGCGGACATCTGTAGACCAGTGTTTAGTTTTCGGTATTAAACACAATGGACCCAAGTATAGGTATACTTCATTGAGCTCATACGAATTTTTATTTTGTAACATGATGTAACATGAATAAATAACATGTACATATGTCATATACATACCAGTTGTGTCAATTTGAAAACTAAGGCAGCAAGCAATCCTTTGAATCGCATGTTATGGCTTCCATGTCCTAATAAAACACTTCAAACGAAATCCAAACAAATCTTCATCGGTCTTCAAGTTTTGGAAAATTGTAACCTAAATGTAGTCCTACACGGACCTGTGCCGAGCAAATGTGTCCCGTCAATAACCATTACATAGCCTACCGTAGCTGTGCAAGCTATGTGCTACCGATATTTCACGTTATTTGGGAAAACCCTATTCAGGCTGGAGGAGTTAATCTGGAACCGACATAGTTTCAGTCTTGCCCACGCATAAGAGTATCAAGCGATTAGGGCGCAGCATGGCCGCTAACAAGCTTAATAACACGCTTAAATGCAGTCTGGTCTTAAGGAGATTAACAATCAGCCCCGCATTGAAGTCCCCGTAATAAAAGATAACATTATAAAGGTAAATGACTTGTTCTTAAGTTACAATAGTATAGAATTTCAAGTAGGAAAACCGTTAATACCTATACTCAATTATCCGCTGATTTTAATCATACAGTAATTCTACACTGCATTAGCTTTTTTTTGTAATGGACGATATCTATTATTGGCGTTTAATAATAACCCACGCCTTTTTTGTCATTCCCACGACCAGACATGTTTCTCAGTTGTACAAAAATCATTCCCGTGTCAATTGGGTCAGCTGTACGACTACTCACCAACTCAACACATCATTTATATCAACTTAGCCAGCCAATACCTTACATTTAAAAGAATAGAAAACTGTGGTGGACATTATATGTGGCGACACGCCAATGGTGCAATATCGGCAATATTATTTCTGAAACTTATTTAAATAAAACCACATATATAGTATGATCAGAAAAACCTAAGTTTGAAGTTAATATCTGAATTTGAGTGATGGCCATTTTGGTTTGCTGAATTAGGTAAAAAGCAGGCCCATCGGTTTCGTTCGAAATACGTCCGTGAATTTGTTCCTTAGGGTTGTGCTCTCACAAATACAGACGTAAATATTCCCAAATTATGCAATGGTGGCCATTTGGTTGTATTGAATTTGATGATATCTATACGAATTCGTCATCCTACGGAGAGGAAGAAAAGTACAAGTTTCAAGTTAATCGGTGAATTTGTTCTCAAACGATCAAACATGTTTGCAGCACAAATGCATTAATATGGCAAAATTATGCAATGGCGGTCTTATTATTTTGCGTAATTTAGTGAAATGCAATCATATCATTCGTCTTAATGACGGTGAAATTTGATCTAAGGTTTTATTTTCACAACACATAGGCGTGAATATTGCAAAAGTATGCAATGGCGGTCATTTTGTTTTACGGGATTTTATGAAATGCAATCCCATCCGATGTCTTAATAGTAGAAGGCTATATTTCAAGTTTCAAGTTAATCCGTGTATTTGTTACCGAGTTCTCGTGATCTCAATTTATACAGACATAAATGTTGTGAAATAATAAAATGACGGCCATCTTGTTTTACGAAACGTGGTGAAATTCAACCCCAACCATTGTCAGCTATATTCGAAGTTTGAAGTTAATCGGTGAATGTATTATCTACTTATCGTGTTCACAACAAATACAAGCATGGATATTCTAAAATTATGTAACAAAGGTCATTTAGTTTTACGGAATTTGGTGAAATGCAATCCAATCCGTCATACCAAGTTTGAAGTCATCGGTGAATTTGTATTCAAGTTCGCGTGTTCACAAATATTTGTGACGGCCTGAAGGACGCCGAGTAGCATGTCTAAGTCCTCCCTACTATAGTAGTTTTGGACAAAAAGAAAGGCGGAATAAATAACTTTTCTTTTAATCAATTCACATAAATGGTTAGTTTCTGGTGTATATTCCTTATGGTATTTGCTGGAAGTGAGTTACATACAGCGATCGGGCAAATTCCATAGAATGAGGGAAATTTCAATTTTACCAAGAATATCCGAAATTTTAGCGTAGTTTTAACATTGCAACAAATTTTTCAACACCTAAGAAAACAAGGTCGTAATATACGTCCGGAGAAATCTTGCAACATTGAATATTAATATCCAGTTTGAAAAGAATTCACCAGGTGACAGCATCTCTAGACAAGGATACACCACACAAAACCCTACACGGCATCTTGACACACGGACTTTCTTAACTGTCTTGTCAAATGGAAGACGCATACTAAGTTTAATCGAATTGCACCAGAAGTTTACAAATTACGCCAACACAAACCCAAAGCCGTATGGAACAATCACATTTAGTTTGATTTGAATTCCACAAGAAGACTTCAGGTAAACACGCAGAAACCCAATTTAGGCTTTGCCACCAGGTGGCGACACCTGTAGGTCGACGTCCCAAGCGACGTCTTGTCAAATGACGGGCGTATAAAAACAGATTTATGGAATATGGATGTAATTGTCAAAATGATGGGCTTGAAGACTTGGACTTCTATCATGTGCTTGGTATCCATGTGTGTGACAGATAAGCAGGTATGTGTGCTCTGTAGGCTAATTCATTAAAGAACAAAGAGTTTCCAAAAATGCATAATAAAGAGTTTAATCACGTAAGCTCAGATATTTCCACAAATAATCAAACCATTATAACCGATGTATTATTTTCACTGTTAGAATTGGATTTAGACTAGTTGTGAGCACAAAGTACAAAGTTAAAAACACAAGACATAACAAACATGTACATGAATGACCATGAGAAGACGAAAAATATGATGCGATAGAATTTACTTTGCAACAACACAAATAAACAAGGTTGTAGACATTGTTTACACACCAGTTATAGGGCCTTCAAGCAGTTTCCTTTACTAACAGCACCAGAAATGTATCAAAATTTGGGATAACAATTTCACAAAAGCGGAGTAAAACATTAATAATTGCGCCTTTGTTACCTATACATGTTCACTGAACAAAAAAAGTTGTGATTTTGCTAAAAAAAACTCCATTGATTTAATAAATATTCACATAGTATTAATGACCTATCAACAGGTCCTAAGGGAAAGTCCTGTAACTGACACTGCTGTTAGATCTACATACATTAAGTAAATATACATCCAGCCACAAATATAATGTGAGGAGTTATTCCCCTTCATAAAAATATAATAAGCTGAGAGGATGCAATTAAAAGACAAAACCTGTAAAAATTTACCGGCCAATCTACTATTGACTACATGTGACCTCGTTTTACTTTCTTCCAAAATTGAATTTGCGTTGGACGGTAAATGAGTCGAACACAACTTACATGTATTGTGCAGTGAAGTGATCGGAGATTAAATTAAATTGTCAACCCTCTCTTAGATCTGTTACCATTTGAAATATAACATGTCACCACTGGTTTGATTAGGGTTTAATGGCATCTTTCCAGATCAATATGTAACGAACTACAAACACGGGTGCACAGGTCTGAGAATAAGCCCCGCCTACTTCCGTTCGGAACGAAAACAACACCATATATGACAAACTGTAAACGCGTGTATCGGCATTTCACAATCACACGATATTTTATCACAAAAGCAGAGAACAGACAAATTGGGGTGTAACGCTGCACAAAAGGTTATTTCAATTTTCTTGTCAGCTTTAAAACATAGAACGCAATGGAATTGACCAAAAACACAACAGGCTATCAAAAGAAAATGAGCACTTAAAATGTAAAAGAGCCACAAAATAATGTTTTGTTAAAATAAAATTAATTAAAAGATATGAAAAAGATATACACTTGGAATGATTTTGTTACAGATTACATTATGCCATGTAAAAACATATATATACAAATTGGTATGCTTGGCTAATATTTGTACATGCATTCTCCTGAAATGTGGACCAGTGAACAACAGACTGAGCAGCGGTGCAGATTCCACGTCAAAGTTTGAATGCAAACCAATAGAGCTTACATTAACCTTGTCTTTCTTTGTTAATTAACGATACCATCAGCAGCTTAATGAGCAACAGGTTTCATATTAAAGATCAGTACCACATTTCAAGGAACCGGTTTTAATGCCAACTAAAAGAGCATACATTTACATTGTCTTACTTAAATAATCCCCCATACTATTGAAGTGGGATCACCAGCCCAATGAGCAACCGACTGAGCAACGGTGTGGCTCATTTGATATTGTTAAGGATGGGATCTCACCTCAGTTCAGTAAACAGAGTGTAGTTTTAGTATCAATGGAGAGCACTAGAGCTAACATTTACCTTGTCTTAATTTTATAATTACCAATACATGGGTTACAAAATGTTTGTCTCATCAAATGAATGTAACTGTGCTGTATATTATGGCTTCATCATGCAATTATCATCAACAGCAGCTAAAGTGTTAGATGCAGAGTTCTGTATCTCAGATCGTCTATCATTTCATTGAGCCTTCTCTAGAGATACAGGGTTTGAGCTCTCCTAACCGTGTAATTATAAGTTTTCACACTTACCGACTTGTATGT
>JAVFBX010207257.1:0-12188 GCA_034783855.1 Mopalia kennerleyi
TTTTCATCATATATTCCTCTTTTTTTCACAGAACAAATTCTCATCTAGTCCTGTTAGTTTTTCTGACGGAGCTCGGAGGTTTTCGGATGATATGGATGGAATTGGGTCTCCACAATTATCTCCCATCAACACTAAAGCAACACCTCTTTCTAATGAAATCAAAGGTAGTACATAATAAAGGACCATTTAAGATCACTTAGAATACCATAACCGTAGAAATGTACTACTGTGACTAAGTGCTCTCTTAAGAATTGCACAATAAGTAATTGGTAAGTCTGGTTTGATAGGGATCAGATTTATTTTTGTGTTCACACAGGTGCAAAAGTGGTGCACCTAAATAGTGAGGAATAGAATGAACAACTTTTTTTTACTCACCAGCCCTCTGACTAAAGCCAGTTTGTTTTGAGTGTAGCAATGCTGTCTTAGCTCTGAGGTACATGTCAGATTAACTTTCCAACTTAATGAAAACACTTTGCATTTTATGGTAGTGCTGGTCTCCATTATTGTTGGAATCCACTGCCGTAGCTACGGTCTTTTGGAAAAAAATACCCTTGAGGACTGGTTAACACATTAATCAATCAATCAATTGTACTGGCATATTTGTGGGGGAAAGTTGCTGATTGATTGATTGATTGATTGATTATTCACCAAATAAAGCACATAAATAATACATTATTTAATTAAATGAGCCTTTATTTCACTTTTCATCTGATGTAAATGTGAATTGATCCTCTGAAATAGTTTACCTGAAGATCAGGGGATTTCATTAACTGTACAAGGCCGCTCTTGATTTGCTAACTTTGTGGCAAGGTTTGTACCAAGGTTTGTACCAAAAGTACTGTGTAACCTGAGTGAAACTGTCATTACTTTGTTGTCGAAAACCAGAAAGGCCCTGATCTAAATTTGTGTGTCCGTTTATAATTCGAAAAATGCTAACCGTCGTCATTTAAGTCAAATACCCTTGAACATGACGTTAAACCCCAATCAAACAAATAAAATCGAAAAAATGCTTCAATGAAAGCTTTAAATTCTACTTCTGTAAAAAAGAACTGCTACTATACGATGATGATTAACAACTATTACATGTATTACAGATTGAATTAATTGTTTCTCAGACATATAGCCTTGATTTATTGTCATTGCGTTAACAAAAGTGTCAGGGATCAAACTCTCCGAATAATTGAGCCGCTTTACAAAGCCACAGAATTCTTGATATCATGGGCCTAATTTATATATGATTAATCTGTCATCAAAGCAAATATTTTGGACCAAAATCAATTATTGCTTGGAGAGTTTGTTTACTTTACATGTTTGTGTCTTTTCTTCCTGAGAATTTGTTGTTCCATGTGTGGGAAGGAAAAGCAAATGTGCCTGGTTATGTATTAAGTTTCTTAAGCCTTCTATTAGTGCATCAAGGTGTAGTTTCCTATCTAAGAGTTGTACCATGTTTTTAAGCTTTGTGATTTATACAATAAGAATTTATTCCATGTAATAGTCTTAAACTGAGTTTGTTTTGCACTTTCTGTAGGTTTTGGGACCCCAGGGACCAGTTTACACGGCAGCTTCATGTCGAGTCCATTTCTATCAAAATCAAACACAGCCAATAGAAAACATCACAATGCCATGGCAAGTCCAGAATTATCTCCGATATGTTTAAAAAGGAGAGTACGAAGCCGACTAGATTTGGACATATCTCCAATTTGTTCCCCTATTGCTCAAGATGACCAGACCAGCAATCCTTCCCCAGAGCCTGTGTCAATGTTAGGTGGCCTCGTGGAAAACACACCAGTTTCTAGACCACTTGTCTTCGGTGTATCTCCAGCTATTTCTACTCCATCCACTGTAGGCACTTCAAAAGGTAAGGTGACAAAACAGCATTCAATTAGAAGAAATCTATTGATAATATTCTCATTCTTTCTGTTAGAAAATATTTTGTTGCAGTGAGTTGATACAATAATATGAAACAATAGTGTTAACGCACGTCCTATAATACATGTAGACTTTCATTAAAATGGTATAAACAAAGCAGTTGTACTTATTCAACACAATTTTTTATATATTTCAGCATCAGAAGGTAGCTGTCATGTTACTATGGCTACCTTGGTGACCACGCCTGGATTTATAACCAATGAAAATGAAGAATCCCCTGTAAAAGTTGACGAGTTCCGCCCCTTTGCTGGATTGGCATTTCAGGAGCCCCGTCTTCTCATGAGTGACATTTCAATGAACGTGACTGAAATGGAGGCTGAGTTTGTTGCTCATTCTACTCAACTTCCTAATGAATCTAAAATAGGATATCGTGACGAAAGAAATATGAGTTTCCCAATTTCCCGAGATTGCTCTATGAATTATGAAGAGTCTACAAATCCTGGAAGTATGAGTAATCTACCCACAAGCCTGCACAGTCAAGACACGGGCTATCAAACAGGCAGCTTACAATTAACCAATCAGGATACCGGATTACAAACAAATCTGACCTCTCAATTCAGTTCACTACCATTTAAGAGTTATACCGAATTCGAAGGAATGGATGAAGGAGTAGAGGATGACAAATTACCAAGACCTGTTATTCGAAAAGAAAAATTCGAGAGTTTTAATACAAGTGTAGTGAGTAGACAATTAAACTATCAAAGTTTTCCATCTAATAAACAAGCTTTCACAAAAGAAAAACTTGCTTTTCCTAAAACAGAATTTCTTAAAACTGGAGTTGAGGGTTGTGCATTAATAAAAGACGGGTTAACGGAAGAGGAAGTGATTAATAAAGCGCGTCTTATCTTAGGACAAAGTGTGGGCGTAACTTCTGTGATTTCCAATAAACCAAGTATTAACAGCAAGTCTTCCAATGATGGGGCAGTTCCTAATTTAACATGGCAGCCAACATGCAGTTCAACACCACAGAAAGGGGGTTTAAAATCTAGTCCAGTACTCCATCCACAAGGAAGTCAACTGCCAAGTAAGTGATCTCTCTCATCGCTTTTATGTGTTACTGTAGACCTAGAGTTTTTGTCGGCAGTGTGGTTGAAAAGATCTGTCAGCTTGTGTGAACAGGTTAATTGTGGGAAGCTAGGGAATATTCCAGAAAATGATGTAAAATCAGGGATGCAAATAAGGGCCGGTGATCAGAGATAACCAACCCAAATCTAACAAAATATTATCTCCTGGTTAAATAACCAGGAGATTTTTACAGGTTCCTATTCTTAATCCTCTGGGCTTTAACCGTCTACAACTTGCTGAATTTTGACCACCATTTGTCACCTGCCTGTCAGAGACATTAAATTAGAATACGTTGTAGTTTTTGGGCTGGTACCTGTTTATGGATTTTTTCTTAGTCACCAATCGCATAATTTACTTTCTGACTTAGATATAAAAAAAAAAACTCTGTTATAATCATATGTGGACCTTGAGCAGAGGCCACCTAACCCCGTGCCTTCTGGTCACGTAGAGGTCAAATCCTGGCAGATGTCCCACCACCCCCAACCACACTGAGGAATGCATACAGCTGTCAAAACCCAAACATACAGGTGTTTTTTAAAGCAGAGACATCCCTGAATGCATATAAATAGGAGCATTTGTAGTCTTTGAAACTTTGGAAAGCGCTGAACTTTTATGTTGTCATTGTGTTATTGTAAAGAAAAATCAACTATTTATTGCATTTAATTATCACCAATAAATGTTCACTGTATTTTTTGTCATACATTTCTCTTCTTTCTTTTTTTTTTTTCTTCTTAGGTGAAATGGTTATGAAGATTATGAAGAGAGCTGAACAAGATTTGGCAAAATTCAGCTAATTTAGATGGGACTCAATCAAATCAACAGACTGATTCATTAGTCTTCGTTTTAAGGGCTAATGTTCTGCTCAAACCATATTTTTATCTTAATAGCTGTCCCAAATACCGTGGAGAAGGTGATTTTGGATTTATTCAGATATGAGACCATTGATCTCTTATTCCAATCATGCCAAAGATATTAATTTTTATCATGTGATATCATTTATTTCTTCCAATTTTATCAAATCACGTATCAGGGTCTGAGGGAAATAGAATACTATTATATAGTGATACAGGTAGCGAAAAGTCACAAGTTCTCTTTTTTTCCTGTTGACAATCAAATTTGTAAAATATCTGTAAGTGTATCTTGTCGGAAGGTGTTTGTAATTAGGGAATTATTCTGAAAAATTGGTGTCTTTGATGATCGAGTTTCAGTTCTATTAAAATATTTTTTGTTAAAAAAAAAATCCACAAAAGGACGCAAGATAAACTTGAAGTCAACCTGGATTTCATTCATTTGAATTTCTTTAGAGTTATATTTGTACTATGTTAAAAGTAAATAGTTTCTTAATTTCCCCATGTTTATTCCGTCCACTGAATATTCAGTTTTTAGAGGATCTCTCAAAAGTCCATTTTTAAAGACATTTTCAGACATTTTTATTAAACTTATATTGGTGGAGAATATTCCATTTTATTATGATGCAATATCTTCATGCTTTTTTTATGAAGCATAGCTAAATTTCCTTATTGAAAAGTAGATTTTCTGTTATAGTTTTTTCTATCATGCAACATCTTAAGTTTTTTTTTTAATCACTGCAATCATGTGACATAGGAAATTATTTGGCCAAAAAAAAAAGTGATCAAAGCAATCCCGCTCTTCCAACATCCCCCCCCAACAGGTGTTTAATCAAGTATAAACATGTTGAAACTGTTATTAAGAGACAAAGTATGAATTGCAGAAATCCTGAAATCTATCCAATATGGTTTGCCTTTCTTTCAAACCAAAATAGGTGTTATTTGTTAAATTTATCTTAAATTATGCACAGGACCTTTTCATTAGTTTAAAGTAAACAAAACAGTGTTTTTTTAATGATATCATTTTTGGTCAAGGGTTTTATCTGAAAATCATTTCTCTCAAGTTTTGTCCACATATTCTAAAACACAATTTATTAATTTTGATTTTACTTTAAAGATTTAGAACAATAGTTTTTAAAACGGATTATGACTCGCCACTACTGTTTAGAAAAAACCCATACGAAGATGTGAAACATGAAAAAAAATTATGAAACTATGGGTCATTTTTAAAAAGTATTTCATGGTTTTCATTTATTGAATTATAAAATAAAGTGGATCATAACGGATATTTATCATTTATTAAAGTTTTAAAGGTTAATCCTGTAAAAGCCGTGATTTGATAAGTGTGGCATTTTCTCCTGCCGAGTAAAGTAAGTCTCCATATTGCACAGTAAAATAGCATACTCACTCTTCCAGCATGCTTGGTACCCAGTGGTCTGGAATCTGAAGTAACCTTCAGTACATCACTAAGCCCCAGTCAAGCTAAAAACCTTTGCTACTTATCTGTGATACACTGTTTTCTATCAGTTAAATAGAGTACCACATGAAACAGTTCTGTGTCTGATATTGGGATTTCTGCTCATGGGCTTATCCAGAAATCAAGTGGTGTGTCAAAATTGGCCTTTTGCTTCACTTTTATTAATTTAAAGTATTAAACTGGGTGTCCATTTTTGGTTTTACTGCATAATAAAGTTTCTTAAAACAGGTTGTCCAAATGAGGCAAATTGTTTAATTCAGGGTATCCAAAGAACATTTGGGAACCCAGTTGCCTAAGCCAATGTACCTGCTAACGAATACTGTTTGAGACTAGTAATTTGGAAACCTATACTTTATATATCAGAAATAGACAATTGAGTCCTCATTCTCCCATTTATATTAGAATGAGAGCATTGAATGTTAATTTGATTTGATTTTTGGTCACATTGTACTGTAAACTTAAATAATGCTCAATTAATTTCAATTATTGTCTATCAGATTGTAATGCAAACTGTTGCCTATTATTTACCATTTTTATGTTTTAATTTATACTGTCTAGTAAAATCATTGGCATCTGTTTTAATGTGAATAAAATTTTACTGTTACAAATCTTCTTTCTTGTACATGTAGTTATGTCTTTTGTAATATTTTCATTGTGAGATCTATATTATAGATCCGTTTGTAGGAAGTTGAAGGGAGTTTCCTATTGTCTTGGAGACACAAAAAGCCAACCCCTTTGTGGAGTTTTTATTTTGGTGTCTTTTGATTGGCCTGTGTTGTGACCAGCACCAGGCCTGACCTACCTCAAGTCGGCCCTGCGTTGTGTTGTGACCAGCACCAGGCCTGACCTACCTTGAGTCAGCTCAAGAGCCGGCCCTGTGTTGTGACCAGCACCAGGCCTGACCTAGCTCGAGTCGGCTCAAGAGTCAGCCCTGTGTTATGTTGTGACCAGCACCAAGCCTGACCTACCTCGAGTCGGCTCAAGAGTCGGCCCTGTGTTGTGTTGTGACCAGCACCAGGCCTGACCTACCTCGAGTCGGCTCAAGAGTCGGCCCGTGTTGTGTTGTCACCAGTCTTGACCTACCTCAAATCGGCTCAAGAGAAATGAAATAACCATAGCATAAACCAAGCAAACAGTCACAGATTCAATTGTTAGAAACGTATGCTTGACAGGCAAAGGTTCTAGGGTGAACATTTAACATGGATGATGGCTTGTCTAATATCAACCAGTTTGATTGATAGATGGATTAGATTTTAACACAGAACTCAATGGGGGTATTTCCAAAGAGATAAGTGCAACACAACAACAACAAAAGGTGTAACAAACTCTTGTTCACATAAATATACTATATAAAGGGTGGTATGTTCCCAGCATCGAAATGATATCGATACTTACTGAATGACCTCGATACTTACTGAATGACCTCGATACTTACTGAATGACCATTCATCTTCCAACACAACAAAATATCTTTACCATTTATGGGGTTGGCTTTGTCACCATTTCTTGTTGCAGTGCACCACCGATTAAGACTGCTCAACCATATTTCATTTATATGACAGCAATCTACTCGAACAGTAAAACAAACTGACATAACAGGTAAGATGCGATGGTCACCTTCGTGGTAAATGTCCTTCATTCACTTAGTTAGAAGTAAAGACAGAATGACTGCTTAAGACGTAATGACCGTAGCACTAGAATTTGACACTTTGATCTTAAATATATTTTTTTCCATTGAAGTCTACATCTATGAATCAACTGATATGTTTATATATAAAACCCTTTAGTTAAAAGTGCTGATAAATTGTGGCATGTTTCCGCGGATCTCCAGGGAACAGCATTTCAAAGGAAATCTGTCTGCCGCCATGGCCTAGTGGTTCGGGTGTTCCACCTACTTATCTTGCATTGCTGCACCGTTCACGGGTTCGAGCCCGTCTGTTGAAGGAGTCCCTCAATGTGGTTCCGATTTTAATGATTCTTCTTCCAGGTTTTTTTTTACCTTATTTAAACCAGGAACAGCGTATAAAGGGGACAGATAATCATCATATAAGTGAAACATCCTCGAGTACAACGTTTAATTCCAATCAAACAGACAAAGAATCGACAAAATCAGCAAGAGGATGTCTTTCGGGATGGTTCAAACTGCGGTTGTTCATGTTATATCTTACTTTTGGTTGTTTAACTAGCTGTCTGTAAAATGTCTTTTTCGAACTAATCAAAGTTTGTGTGCAAATCCTGTCTGAAAAAAACTTGAGGATTCTGACAACCCAGGACACTAAAGTTCAGGTCTGCCTAGGTCCAGGAAGCTGTGAGGGTCCTCGATTGTTGGAAACGCATTCTGAGCAATTTCTGAGCTACTTCATGTTTCCCCATTGTTTTTATGTTTAAACGAAGTTCAAGTGCCGAACTATATAGCTGGAGTATCATATTCGCTTTATAGCTAATAGTTTTATAATACATCCTACAATAAACAGCACATTTTGGCGAACAGCAGATCAGGCAGCGGTGCTTTTCTTGACCTGCTGTGGCTCTCTAGTTGAGGGCAGATTGTCTTTACAAAAGTACTTGGAACTGGAAAATTTCCGAAAATGAACTTTCCAACATTATTGAAACGCTCCACATCTTGGTTGTGATAGCGTCAATTATTGTTGGAATACACTGCCTTCATACAAGTGAAAACCCTTTTAGCATGGCTTAAAACACCAATCAATCAATCCTTACAGGTCTGCTAATGCATTGGAGTGGCCAATCCGTTGCCATGGCTTAAAACAACTACAGGACAGATCGTCTTTGGCTAAGGTTTCAGTGGCTGGTCATTTAGAACTAAACATTTTATTTGTTCTGTGTCGTCATCAGCAGCTTTGAAAACATAGGCAATACATACCATATTGATTAACTGTAAATCAGTATTGTATGTATTGGCTATGTTCTCAAAGAGCTATGATGGATACAGTAGCTGGGAAGCCAAATAGGCGAGGATCGATCTATATGAGACAACCAGGTCCAGAACGCTCTAAGAATGAGGAAGCATGATGAGGCAATGTCAGCTAATTTTGGCAATGAAATGTGGTCATACATTTTAATGCAAGGTCGCTTTTTATACTAATAAATATATTGTGGACATGCATGAGCCAAAATTCCTTAAAATAAGTAGGCCTTCTTTGTATATAGGCTACTACACTTTTACCGTCACATCAAAGTCAAGGACAACGGTTGGTGGCATACATACATTTTACATCACCATTTAATAATTTTGATTAAATGAATACAATTTACCGGTCAAGTTCTGGATATTTTAAGTCTTCCGGCAACAATGTTGGTATGAATATGAAGAGAGAACGCATAAACCATTGTTAAAAAGGCTATAGGGCCTATTGCATGTATATGTAAGTGTATATACCTGCCAAGATCTACATTGGTAAAATTTCTAAGCATTAATAAAACGTGTCATGGTACACACTCATTGTTCAGAAAGCTGAACTATATTTTCTGACAGTGATTTAATTCAAAACCTGCATCACAACTAGCACAATGAATAGGGATAATTCCTCCGTACGTTTCTCTAATTTTTTTTAGATACACTGAAAACAATGACTAGTATTTTACCTAATTGCCAATATTTCTTTTCTGGCGGTTTTCAATTTTATAATTTCAAAGCGAGATAACTTAAATGTGTCACTCGGGCCAGAAACTAAAAAAAAACTTAATGTAAACGTCAGAAAAGAAAGAAATAGTTAGATTATTGTGACTTTTGCATCCCCAAAAAATCAGATAGATGTTTTGAGAGGCAGGCGATAGCGGCAGTCGCCGGAGGAAAAGTTTCAAACTTTCACCATGGGGTGAGATAGGCGGGACGTAGGGCTAAGACGGAGGAATTAGCCCTATTCATTGTGCTACATCACAACCTGAAAAGAAAACAGTCCATACAAGGGCCACCATGCAAGGTCTCGAAAGCTCTGAGGATGACAAAAGCAATCTATATAGGCCTATGACTTATTTTGTCAAACATAGTCTTAAGATCAATCCATAAAGAGTATCGCAGAACTGATATGTACATTCACATGCCCCAACTGTGATGGTAATTTCATTGATATTTACAGCTATTACTCTGTTAAGATTTATTTAATTACCGTAACTGTTTTTTAAGTTCCAGTCAAACACTTTTTTTTTAGAAATTGCGTTGACACCTTGATAGATTCGTAACGTATATTACATAGGTCATCTACATTTTGTAGCTAATACAATCTGAAAGTCAATAATTTCCAGTAATGTATAACTGTATTCTACTTTTATACGTAAACTTAATTTATGAGCATATATTAAAAATATAATATTAGACATTAAAAAAATGCTTGCACCACTCAGCCTCCACCTAAACAAGATGTTAAATGTTATTGCTGATAAAAAAAAAACTCGATCCTGTGCACATCTTCAGCATTATTGTTTGTTATCAACTCTTTCTATATTTATTTTTGCTTATCAGCCGTTGATTGATGTTATATATAGGTCAGTTGATTTGTTGCAGGACAATGTTTTGGTATGACGTCACGTCGGAGAGCTTCTGACGTCAGGAGATCGTCTGCGTCTCGGAAACAGAATCACAACCCGTCATTTCTTAAAATGTCACGTGCATCGTTCGAACCAATCGTCGTCGGAAATTATATCCAATCGCATCAGTTCCCTTCACGCGCTCATTCTAGCAGACGAAATGTTCACAATGTTTCGCGATCTTCAAGTTTTTTCCGTTATTTACCATCAGCTGATTTAACACGTGTGATTTTGACAGATTAATGTTTATATTTGGTAAGTTTTGAAATTTTAATGATGTTATCCCTCAAATCCCTCCCTTTAATTCGTTTTATTGTAAATTGCCCCTGACTCTAGGCCTACCACATGACCCTGCCTGTCAAAAGCCACAAGTTTAGGCCTAATTTAGTTGTCGATTTTATTCCATGTGGTTTCTGAAATTTTCCAAATGTTGTATTTTTAATTTTACAAAATCAAAAATGAAGACAATTTGCCAGCAAGCCTTCTACGCGAAATGAATCCTTTAATCACGCCTTGTTGCTTATTATACCATTAGGCCCTATTAGTAATATTACCAACATTGGTCTGGATGCTTCCTTAGCTGCAGGCTTAGAAATGGTGGGTGCATAGTGCATCCAGATTTATCTTTATGCATCTAGATTTATCCTTGTGCACCCAGAATATTTTGTCAAGACCATTAATAAAGTATTTAGGTGGTCTGGGTGCACCCAATTTTTTTCTTTTAATTCTACCCCTGGGCCCTGCTCAACTGTCGAGAAATAAAAATTATAGGCTAGGCCTATCCCTCATCTCGTTTTCAATATTTGTTCAAGTGAAACCTTACTTGCTTTCAGTCTTGCTATACAAAGCGAACAAACACGTACTTAAAGAACAGGAATGGAAGAAGAAAAGGAAAACATCGTCACAGCAGGAACTCACTCTAGAAAAAGACAGAGAAAACAGCAGCACCAGACTCGTATTGGTGTACATGATGCTACAAACGAAATACAATTTTATGAATTCAGTGTCCCTGTAGAGTAAGAAGAAATTCCTTTAAAGACATTTCAGTTTGATGTAGAGCCTGGTTTCATAGAAGGTGTGTATCCATTGTGTCCAGACATGACTGGTGATAATGCGAGGAAAGATTTCAACTTAAATAAGCGACAGTTAAAACAACTTTCCAAACTCAAATGTGAACAGAGGAGGCGACTAGATGGTGAGATTTGATAAAGTGATATAGGCCTAATACATTTATAAATATGTTCTGATGCCACAGCAATTGTTTAATGTCATCACATAAATATCTGTTACGAAAATGCTTAACGATATACTGAATTTAGGGGTTGAACCCCACAGATAGGTGAGAGTTGGATGACAAACATTTCTATTGGAGCTAATGGATTAAAAAACTTCATCAATTTTTAACAAAGCTATTAAACGGTCACAGTGAATCACCACTATGTTGGAATCATTGAGGGTTTTGAGGTGTCCAAGAGATTTTGTTGTTTACTGTTTCCATGACTGATATGGAGCACCATGCCACTCCAACTTAGAAGTAAATAAAAAAAAAAATAGCAAATATTAATAAGTATGATATCTATTAGCACAATATACCGGTATTGGGCTAATCCCTTTGTCTTCAGCAAACTATGAAACAAAGTAGGAGTTTTGTCTATGAACTGTATCCAAAAAAAGCAGAGAAACATCAGATATATGTTTTGAGTGGCCAGCGATACCAGTAGATTAATTTCCATCCGCCACCATGGGTTTCTATTGACAGGACATAGAGCTAATTCATAAATTGATTGATTGTTTTTTTTACAACATACTAAAGGGTATTTCACTTGTCTTATATGAAGGAGGTTCTAAAGTTCCAACAATAATTGACACTAGCATTTAACCAAGATGTGAAGCTCACATAATGTTGGAAAGAAGTTAAGGTCTTGCTGGACCCCTTGGGCTCAAAATGAACCAAATTATTTTTATCGCTTAGAAGTTAGATTAAAAGTTAGGTATTTAAACTATATGTCGGTGAAAAACATATTTCGAAATTCTATTTACAAACAATTCAATTTAAGCCTATAATTTAGCTTCCCCATGATCAAGTGTAACAAGGCGCAAAACTGTAATTGCCTATTTCTGGCACTTCAGTTTTAAGCCGACAATACATTTTCCATGGCGCATTTCTAGAAAAGTATTCATGGTAGAGACTTCAAATTTGTAGCATTATAAAGAGCATGATGTGATCTAGTAAACCGTGTCTCGTTTTTTATAAGTTCGTCCTTGATTTTTTTTAATGTTTTCTGAAAGTTGGATTTTACATTTTTATAAGACTTTTCAAG
>JAVFBX010207268.1:0-12188 GCA_034783855.1 Mopalia kennerleyi
CACAAAGTCTGGACACTTTCCGAAATAATTTTGTGGCTTGAAGCGCTTTAGTTTTAATCCGACTGGGACTTGCTGACATAGTGTCTCCGTCGAGCAAATATGGACAAGTGCATTCTATTCGGCCTTTGTAGTGAAGAATTAAATGTACATTGTTCACACCCAACCCTGTATCTGGAAGGTATTCCAGTCCACTAATATCCGTTGACGTACAGCTCGAAAAAAAGATTTGTAAAAATCTTGAAACCTTGTACTTCAGTAAATGTGACAAAACAATCCGCAGCGTGTTGAGTGATTTATGATTACAATATAAAACTGGTCGGCAGTACATTGCTTATATTTGTCTTATTTTAAATTCTAAAAACTGTTTTAAGATATATTGCTGAAGCAGTATCTAGAGTGAAAATAAGTCAGTTTCTTATTTGAAAGAATTACTCTAAATTCAATATGGATCTCAGAAATTATTCTTTGTGTATGCGGACAGGCTGAATTCATATGACCGATTCTACTTGGGGTCACATCATAATAACCGCGAATAATGAAGCTTAATAAAAAAATAAGCAGATATATGTTGGGGCATTTGTACATGTACCCTAAGATCAGAACCTTGCTGGATGGCCGCGACATTTCATCGGCCACGATGTATCTTGTGTACGCCCCCGCCACCACCAGCAAACGAAACTGATTTACCAGATTTGATAAACACATTTACAATGATTACAAACAGCAAATTTAGCTCAGTATCTTCTCCTCCACGGTAGGCTGACCATTACATTACTTTCCATCGGTTCCTTTCACATTAGTTGTGTGAACATAATCAACAGCCATTTAGCCAGTCCGCCTCTATGTCTGGGCAATTTAATGGACAAATCCAGCTTAACTATATGCAGCGTCCATTTGATGTATTGGGTAAGTCACGGTACAGAACTGACCTGCCTGGTCATATATAAGACAAATCTATGCTATATATGGATATGGTTTGTTTTCATTGGCTGCCGAATTTATAGTAATAATAATAACAATATTCTTTATTTAATCCCGATAGCCTTTGTAGGCAAATCACTTATGTCCACAAGGGTCGAGGGTTATAACAAATACATATAAATAACCGAAAATAGATATATCAATATACACCTGCTGTAAACGTTAAAACATATATGCCACAGTTAATCACATCAAGAATATTGAGGTAAACTGTTCAGAGACTGAAGGAAATTTTGAATAAATTCAACCGACATAAAGGGTACAGTCAAATTAACAGTGTTCTGATTTTTTGTGCTGTACAAAGTTTGAATTTTTAATAATACATTTGTGTCCGTCGAAATATATTGTTCTACGACTGATGTGATGTGTTCTACGACTGTATTGAATCCGTCTGCCATGGTATCTGGGTCCCATACTTTTCATCGTTGATAATAAGGTTGGCTTGTTGCCTGGGCTATTTTTGACGGCGTAATTTCTTTTAAATTCTTCCAGAAATCATGAATGGCATTAGTTTTCGTATTTAACGTGGCCTGGTAGTGCTTACGCTTAGCATTGAATATCAGTGATTTAACTTTGTTTCTCCGGACTTTGAAAGCAGAAAAGCAGTTTTTCTTATCAGTCCTGTCTCTTTGTGACATAGCATCACTTATTTTACAAGTCAGGTCGGCGTTTGTAGGACACTCGTTTCTCTTTTATGGTTGCATGTCTATTCACCGTTGATTGTAATAGGTACATCCATTTATGGATACTGCCTTTGGAGTCGTTGAACGCACCTGTTACTGACCATGGCTGAGATAAAAGGTCGGTCTTGAAGTATATCACCTTAAACTGCTTCATGCATAGGTATTTCATTAGATTTCGTCGTTGACACCTTCCTGGTGAATCAGATCGGGAAATGGTTACTCACGGAGTATGATGGTACAAAAGTATGAGTGATATGTTTAGGGGATTGTTACATACACGTGGTCGATTATACTTTCCTTACCCGAAACAGTGAGGGTCGGTTTATTGACTGACCAACTGGGTCAAATCGTAATTAGTTAGTTTAAACATCGGAACAATTCTGTCATTTAGATTTTCGTTGAGCAAATCAATATTGACGTCCCCCAACAACATGAGCTCCTTTCCTTCGTTTGAATTACGGTTAGGTAACTCACATAGATAAGATGTCTATGTTTCACAATGTTTGTCTGGTGGTCTATACATATTTACAATCAGCACGGCTCTTGTTTTGTCAATTTTCATTTCTATGGCCACCATTTCAACTTGTCCCTGCTCCAAATCATTTCTACTTCTGAATGGTATATTTTCGTCGACATACACAACGACACCTCCGCTGCTTTCCTTTGCGCCATCGACAGTTTGTCGGTCTCTTCCGATAAATGTGTAACCAGAAATGTAGGTGTCTGTGTCACTATATCTGTTGCTTAACCATGTCTCAGATATCCCGAAAAATGAAAAATTATTCTGAGCTGTTGACAACACAGAGCGCAACTCGTCGATTTTGTTTTTGATGAATGGGTGTTAAGATGGATTATTTTAAGACCTTTTTAATATACATTTACGTCTGCTCCTGAGTTTTATAAATGTTTGCCATACCCAGTCCAACTATTTCTCTAGTTATATTCAATAACAATGGTATACGTTTTGCGTTCTAAATATTAGCTTTATTAGCCGACAAACCTTTTCCCATTGAACATTGGGTAATGTACTTCGCACAATCTTAAGACGCGTGACGTCATAGCATAATTATAACTGGAGCGGCAGTTTCCGTGATCTTAAGAACTACAAGATCTCAATGGATTTAAAAATAACAGCTGTGTCAGTTATTTCTACACGCTAATCAGTAAAAAAGTAAATCGCATCCCTCGTGTTACTACTACTCCCACATGAAACACACTACTTATATCGTACCGTGTGTAAATAACTCTATGGTATTAAGCGTATTGCGTTGTACAATGACGTCTGATATATTAATAGCAGACAACTTCAAGAGATTAACCCAATTCGGAAAAACTTGTACACCATCGACTAGAAATCACTGTTATGCTAGTGTTAATATCATAACCCTACTTAGTTTTTCTCAAGGCTTCTGGTGAAATGAATATGTGGATAATAATCGCATACTAAAACCCCATTAGTATCGACTAATTCGATAATACTTCTGTACCCTTTTAATAATTACAGACCAAACACAACGGACGCGAGCTTTTGTTAGTAGAAAGGGCAACCATGTGTATTGAACGTGGTCTACTCAGGATTAGTCAGCCAATAAACATACCAGATTATCGACTTTAACAAGAGTCAACATCGTATTTAATATACTTATTTAGTACAATTAGTAGCAGTACTTTTAATAAGCTATTTGTTTGAGAGCACATATAATGTCATAATAAAATAGAAATTGGTCAATAAAATGGGTCAAAGAATGAGTACTAAATCACTGTAAAAGTTTTCAGAGTAATTGCTCTCAACAAGCAATGTTTCTTCTACAATGTACCTGTATGTGATTTACGAGTAGTCACACGGCATCTACTCGACACTGGTAATATATTAAACGAGAATACGCTGTCTGTCAGTGGAACGCCAGCAGCGAGAAATGTTTTTTCCTGCTTATCACAATTCCTTTCATATGAGTTGAAGTTGTTTCATGGTGATCTTTTATTTCGTATGTGGTTCTTAATGTTAATTTCGGTCAACGGTGAAGCGTTTAAAAGTTAGTGCATGCACTTTTTATGTATCTTTAAAAGATGCATGAAATGACATAGTCTGTAGACTAACCGACTAACAAGAAGCTCGTGTTCAACAGACGGGGATGGTTAACTTTATCCAACGCAAATGAGCTCTTGCAACATACCATCAGACATGAAATATGTTGTTAACATCAGTAACAACCGAGGTTTCTGTTGCGGCTGATTCGATTATTTTGACAATTTTATTATTTCCTTTATACATATTTTAGCAATGTATTCTTGTATGTGCGTTACAGAACAGCTAGCTCTGTAAACCAGTATTTTAATAATCTTCAATTGTTTGACTAATGCAGTTGGCCAGGGACTTCAATTGGAAATGATACTCATACAACCGGAAGTATCAAATAAGTTTTTGTCTGACGAAAACTTGATATGAAAATTCGATACATTTATTGTGTTAGTCTATGGTAGAGGTGACACTGCCAGTGATATGATTGACAGCTTTATCTCTCTTTGTAGCTAGTAGCAATTCCCATTGACGCACTCGCTTTCAAATGGCGATTAAGTATAAGGAAAGCCCAGGAGATTCGTTAATTTTGTTCAGTTTGTCTAATTTCTTTTTAAATAAGTGTTTCCCATCTTCTTTTCGATACAAATTAACCTTGGTATATACGTTTAACAAGACCAGCTGCTACCAGCTTATTTCAAGTGTAGGCCTATTTGGTTCTTAAGCAGTAATTTTCCATTAGCAAAGTAAAATATGGGTTTGGTTAAAGAGCTTTCTTAGAAATTTTCTAAACGTGTGTATGGTAAGGGTACAAGGAACAAATAAAGAATTTGCATTTACAAAAATAACTTCAAGCCAATAACCAAATACGTGACATCGTAGAAAGCATCATCGTATCTACCCCATTGTGGCCAGACACAAAACACTCAACTTAGTACAAGGTGTTCATGATTTCGTTATCTGGTTCAATTGTGAATTTACGTTGTAACCGTCAAGAGAACTACATGTTATGTTATATTGTGACCTGTCGAGAGACTTGACTTTTACAACGATTTTGGGTTGCCTAGAAACAGTTAGAAAAACAGTAAATCCCATCTACAAAGTTAAAAGCCAAGCTATGTCAGTATGAGCAAACAATGTGTATAATTGTTTACACTAGTACCGAGGAAGCCTGAATCTCATCAAACAACTTAACGTTTTAGTCAACCTATAAAGAATTATTTTAACCTAAAAAAACTTCTTTCTTGCAATCAATCTGTACATATATTTATAAATGAGTGAACAACTGCACCTGTCGATTATACAAATCAGAGCTGAAGCTCAGTGATATTTCTCCTCCGGTCACCGGGCTGCCTGGATTTCTCATCAAGAATATCATTGTAAAGAAAAATAAGCTACAAATTAGGTACCGTTTTAAATTAAGGCATGTTCATCATTCTCCTCCAGTGATATTTTGGCTACAATAATTTTTCTTTTTAGGTTTTCGTATAGTGTTCTTGTCGGCCTTTGAACGGCCGTTCAACTGAATGGTCAATTTCTGTCGTAATTAGTTGTTGCTGCTTGCCACACATCTTTACTTGAATAAAAAAAGGAAGAAAAACATAAGCAGAACAGCTGTCTTCTCTCACACTTATTAACACTAGAGATTCCAGATTCATCCTGAACTATTGAGTTTTGTTTATGGACTTTTGTTTAGGTACTTTACCATTGAAAACACTACAAATGCTTTCCAAAACAGCGTATAAAACAATTTGCGAGTAATCATAAATCCCATTACCATTACAGCAATGCAACATAATACCAATATACGCTGACGGGTAAGTTATTGCGACGACGTGATCTAAATAGAATAACTGTAGCAAACGCATACCGCACTACAATTGCTTTTCTCAATGAGGAATCGTAATCATCTGTCCGGAATATACCAGTTTAAACTAGAGTAAAACACATCAAGTTATTACACACCTTCAAATGCCATAAACTGTATAGTTAATGAACAGCAGTATATAATAGAGTTTATACATAGGTTTCACTTTCTTATAAACTGCAACTAATTAGCGGCCATCGGCTCAGACCTATATCCAGGATCGCGATTCTTTGGGAATTGATTTTAATGGTGGTCCGGCGGTAATCTATCCTGTTTGTGGTGGACACGCACGCATATCTTAAAGAAGACAATTTTCATCCTGGATCACACAGTTTCAACCGAACCTAGAAAATTATTTTATTTGAAGGAATAGCTTCCATTGCGTTATAAAATATATGACAATAGCACAGTGAAATACCAAATGCGGATAATGAACTTTTCAGGGTTAATTACCTGACAATAACTACATGTACGATTAGACAAACGTTGTTTTCAATGCTTAGGGTCTCAATGTGGTGATATCGGAGCTTAGGTTCAAGAAGAAGACGATAGGTCTTGTTATAACTTTGCATTGCACATATGTTTATGTTTTCGACAATATCTCATTTGTAAACTAGTCAGCATAAAGACAAACATTTAAATATTAGTAGTGACGTGCGTTGTGTAGGGACATCATGGTCTACAAACCCTTTCGGTAAACTAGACCTTGTTCACAAAGGGTGTTTTTGGCGTTGACATTAGACTGCTATAACACTTGTATCGTTCAAATTGTCATGTCCACATACAAGTGATTGTACTCATATACTTATTTAATGACAATTCCATGAGCAGTGGGAGTAGGTTTGCACATTACGAATGGAATTAATTTGAACCAAAAACGACACACATAAGTGTTGAAGATATTTAAATATGCCAATAAATGAAACATTTCTTTTAAAAAAATGTGTTAACAATGCAGATTTATTATGTCGTAGCTCATAAAATTTAAATTCCATTATGCACATGCCGATCCGTCTAAAGTGCCTTGTGATTGCATCTTCAGCCAAAATGTTGTCAAACAAGTGCTTAATGTAATTCGCGGTGTACAAGTTGTCTAACCGTGGGAAAACCAACATAGTCGAGCGTGTGCTTGATTTGAGGTTACACACTTTGAAGCATGTTAACCTCAATCACCATTTGTTCTTGCGTGAGGTGACTGTGGTCAATACGACATCACGTTAAAACCGTGAATAAAATCAGGTTGAATAACATGGTGTACGTCCTTGAATTTATTTTGGATGTTCTTTGTTCCATGCACTCTGCCGAAGCCTAAAATGTATTTAGAAAGATTAAGCTCCAGAACTGTTTATACTTTAGATTGAGAACTAGCTTTGTCCACAACTGCCTACGACTGTGTTCAACATTCTTTACCAGAAGTGTATTTACATGCTTAACCCTATAGCACTGAATTTTGCTTCACTCGTATTTGTACTCTGCTCTTGAGAATATCTGTACGTTTGTACTTAAAGTAAACTGAACCTGACTAGATAGTCTGTAATTATCAGTTTTGACAAATAGTGTTCAAAATGTAAGGATAGATTTTCTAATCATGGTAGAGCTAATTAAGTAACTGACTTGGTAGCTTACGTATGGTGGTCGTTCCATGCCAGATCATTTTAGTCTTTTTAGCATTGTTTACTATTTAATAAATATTAAAAATAATCGCAACCAATTAACAACGTTGTTTTCGTGAAATGATTTTGGTTAATACTAGTTCGACAATACGCAGTATTTAGGAGAACGAAATAAGTGACATGCGTAAACAGTTTAATCCTACAAAGTGGCGTCCTTCCTGAACTTGGTGAAGCGAATTTCAGACTGTTAATACATGCAAGTAATTTTTCTGGTATATGAAACTTACGAAAAACATCTTGAAAGTCTTATATATCATCGTACAAACGTTTCGCCTGCAACGGCCTCTTGCTTTTTGTCGCATTGCCTGTAACATGAGACGTTTTAGCATCCACTCTTTCACTAGCTCTCCGAAAACGAAAAGGAATTCACCATCGTCAAAGCGCAACTTCGACACATAGACAACTTCTCGTTTGGATAAAAGATAAATCAGCTACACACCTTTTCCGCTTCTTAATAGGGATTGTGCCAAATATCATTCAAATACACAAACTGGATGTTTCAACTCAAGTCACTATCAGAGTACTTACATCACACTTAACTTAAATCCATGATCACAAACGTGAGGATAAAAACTTCTTTTTAACAAATAAGTTCACAGAGGTAAAAATACTTAAATGTAATAGGAATAGTGTACGCAACAATGCTTCTGTCTGGAACGAACTTCATTTGAGTTAGTAGCAGTTTTAAAAACCCAACAAATTGATGTTAATAATAATTAGTTAATACATTACAGTGAATTTGCCGTCAAAGTGGAGAGAACATTCTCTTCCTCTTCATAGACACGGTGTGAAAGTTTGCAAGTAGTGATGTTTACCTTAAACAGACACAGATCTTTATTGAGAAGATATGATCATTTCGTCAGTTACGCCTGTTGGTCAAATAGTGCAGATACTATGTATTTTTTTTAAATGTTGATGACTATCTTACGTCATTAAGGCAATCTCTGTCATCTAAGTCTCTTTTTTCACATGACGTATATTCAGAAAGATTCGTGTAATATATTTAAATATATGAATTGTTTCAGATTTAAATTTGTTGAGGGCCAATATGAACCAATCAATCAATCAATCATTGATATCCCTTATGATGTATCGATTTTGATAATTCACAAGATTTGTCAATATGGATTAATGAAGTTTAGATCTTAATAATTATAACCGAATAATGACATAGATAAAGTAAAAAAGCAAAGCATTAACCACGGCTACCGTTTATAGTGGTTGATACAGTGGTTTGGATGTTGACAATGTCATGTGTAGTTTCAAGATGACCGATGTGGTTTTGCTGATTGATGTCTTCATTTGCTGCTTCCCGAAGGAAGCGGTACGAGCTGTTTTTTTGTTGGCAAGAAATGATTGTCAATTCTACGTGCAGGTATACCCAGTGTAAAACAGTAGTGTATAACAAACCAAGTTCTCCGAATCGTCTGATGATAGCGAGATTTGGGTCAGTAATAATTTTCGACTGTAGAACAGGAAACACCGTCTGTCGATATAAATTATTCGATAATATTTATCAATCATTCGTTTATCAGTATCAAATTGTGTTTTATTGACGTTGGCGAAAAATAAATTTATCGATATCCAGAATTGTTTAATCGATAAGATTATGTCTACATTAATTTGTATTTCACCTCTGACCTTCGAATTGAGTAATTTCAACACGATCACTTATTTCAGTTGCTTGCTTCCAGCATGTGTGTTAGTCCATAATAATATAGCGATTAGAAACAGTAGCTCGAACGGGTTGTTGAGGGGAGTTTCCTTTTGCCCTGATGTTCTCAGAGCTAAAGGGGAACAGGAAGCTGCGTCAGTTTGTGGGGTCTTTGTATTATGTCCTGTGATTGTCATGTATTTGTCCCGTCTTGTCTGTGTTTGTTGCCATTGGCATCGAGGGCAGTTTCCTGCACCCTATGGACTAGCACTCCGTCATGTTAGTGAATAAACGTAAAGTAAGGCGTTAAGTTTTTCCAATCGAGTTTTTCTTTAGGTATGCAAAGATCAAGATTCCTGGGTTGTAACGTCTGGATTATTGTTTCTAAAAATTTGATGTAGTTGAGTATATATACATAGAGTGGACGCAATTTACTGAACTGAAGTTTGTATGAGCAGAAAGTATATTGTGAGACGAAAGTAAAATACTAGTTTCGTTTAGGCTCCCCATAAAGAGATACAGTAAGTTCCCTCCCGTAATGTTATAGCCAATCGTTTCACGGCCCAACTCACATCAGTACTTGACATTTCTCCGTTCTATTGTCCATGATAAGAACGCTGAAAGCAGTATATTTGATAATAGTGGTAGTGGTAAAATCGCTTAAATAATTCCCAAACTCTTAAGATTGGCGGAACAATATAACCAAGACATGGAATGAAGAGGGAGGTCAGTGTGTTTACCGGCGATCTTCATTCCATTCGCTGCGATGAGTGTGTATTTGTGTTAGCAATAAATAGCCTTGGTTTAATGTGCTGGCCCACAAATACATGCCTTAGTTAAAAAACCGTTTTGTCGATCTGAGCTAAAGATAGAGGAGAGCTGCGCGTTGTCACATGAGCATATAATCCAAAGCATAGCTCTAAACGATGGTGGTTTCCTTTACCCTTCAGGCTGGCATATTGTCATATAATATATTAGCATAGCTCTAAACGATGGTGGTTTCTGTTACCCTTCAGGCTGGCATATTGTCATATGAGCATATAATATAAAGCATAGCTCTAAACGAGATCGGTTTCCGTTACCCTTCAGGTTGACATATTATTGTCATATGAACATATAATCTAAAGCATAACACTTAGTGACATGGAATGAAGAGGGAGGTCAGTGTGTTTACCTGCGATCTCCATTCCATTCGCTGCGATGAGTGTGTATTTGTGTTAGCAATAATCTAAAGTATAGCTCTAAACGCCCATCAATCTAGACAAGTCGATATGATGTCTCTAAATCCGTTGGAACAGATATGATGTTAGTTCCAGTACAAACTCGGGTATTTGGATGGAACCTGTTGTGACCGGCTGCTCTCCGGTCTAAAGGTTACATTTGATATAGCATCTGTCACTGTAACAGTGAATATGCCGACTTGGTCTTACTACACCGTGTGTGGCTTTTTGTCTGGTAACAGTTTCTGCAAGACAAGGGAATTATTCCCTGGCATGCATTCCTATGTTAAAGTGTATTTAAGTACGGTGTATAATCCCAGTCAAACAAACAAACAGACGATACAGAGTGATGCTAGATGTATCTACTTGTTTTTCAGATCCTCATGGATGGGTGCTTTGGTGCGGAAGGGTCCTGTGCCTAAACATCACTGCACTGAAGGCAGCACGAAGCAAAGCTGTTGTGTTGCCTTGCATTGTAAGTTCTCACACCTTTTCATCCCTCAGATTTTGAGACATGAGTTTGTACCTTTGGTTTTTGATAAAATGGCTGGTAGAGCTATTTCGGTATAATTCAGGTCAGCAAATTCCATGAAATTGTAGGTGATGAGGTTTACGTTTAGATATTGAGCATACAACTGTTGCATACACTCTTTGTTTCTCCTTAAATGATCGGCACGCCGTGGTCTTCTTTTCCTCATTGGGTTAATATTTTGTGTGAGTAAAATACCTAAAGAAATAGATTTTTTTGAATGTTGCGCATAAATACACCCACGCAAAATTCACAATCTCGAATTGCGAAACAATCTGTATGACTGGTGATCTATTGGTCAAAATAAAAAACTGAATAGGTGCCCCTCTCTTTGTGTTTTTTTGTTTTCTAAAAAAATTGGGATATACAATTGTGTGATTGAAAAGGCTATGTGTTTACCCAGTCAGGTCGAAAATGTTCAACCAGCGGCTGTGGAACCATGGTTAGCGCGTCTGCGTACTAGTCCTACTTCGATGTACCGTCCATGGATTCAAGTCCGCCTATCGTGTATATGAGCGCGTCACACGATGTGACTCCGGCAAGACCGGTGTGGTTTTTACGAGATTTTTCACGCCCTTGGTTTTCCACCATTTTTAATAAGAAATAGTTAAGTGGTCAATCTGTCGTCATGTAAGCGAAATATCATTGACTACGACGTTAAGCCCCAATCAAGCAACACATCGAAAATGTTTTTCTCGTTTATTGTTTGCTAAGTGAATGCAATCAGCCCTAAAATCGGTCCGGCGTAACAATCTCTATATGTAAATCACGCGTTGTGTTTGTTTGATAGAGGTTAAAAGTCGTACTCAAGGGTATTTCACTTCAATGTCGACGGGTGTTCCAGTTCACATCGTTCCTTGCGTTAATAGTATACGGTGGAAAACAGAGCATAAACCTCGTATAACCAACCATCCCTGCGATTGCTAGTGCCACATCGTTGGACTCACTCAGATACCTGATAGTCGACAGGCGGACTCGAATACGAGGACAGTACAGCTCGCGTTGTGTAACATGAGCATAAAGACATAATCATTGTTTTTGTTACAGTTGTGGAAAATAGTCGATTTACTTTGGGATTTACTTTTGGCAATTAGCATTTACAACAAAATGAAGCCAATCATAATCAGCAGTTGTGTTTCTTGCAACGTAACTAAAGCCTTTGGCCATTTCACAAAATGGTTCACTAAGGAATGCGAATTTTGGAGTTTCATATTATCCGATGTACAGGAATAGCCCTATTGTTTTTATCCAGACTTCAAATATTCTCCATTCGCCAACCACCACGAAGTGAGTTTGCTTTTGGTCAGTAATCGATCTTAAATAGTCGCGATCTCCCATCGATAGCTGCGGTTTGTTGACATTGGGCACAGAAACGCCTAGTTTCCGTCGCCTCACAGACTAGTTCGGGGTACATCATGCAAACAAAAAAGCTCAATTTCGCGAAATTTGATGGATATTTAAAGATGGAACACTGAGTCAGCTTGCTAACAATCTATTCGCACTATATAACAGGAATAATTAACGTTATTTAATATATCAATTGAATTATATTTCCTTGGCCTGG
>JAVFBX010207279.1:0-12187 GCA_034783855.1 Mopalia kennerleyi
TCCTTGAAACTGTTTGGGTTAGACCGACACATAAAATGACCACTTGACGTCCATTTTCATTTCAAAACAATCATTTCTCAGCAGTACCACACTCGTTTAAAAATGTGTTCCTCGGTAATAAGGTCATGCGGATTCAACTTTATTTAGTATTCAGAGGTAAGCCTTATTTCAAAAGTTTTGTTACAGTTGCATCTCGTATCTCTATATACTGTATAGTCTATATAAGATACGTATTCTATATAAGATACGTATTCGCATCTATATTCACAGCAGTTTACGGTTATGACTATACTAATGTCCAAACGCTGAATGGCCATATAACGAGCCCATAAATCATTCATTCACTGTGTATCACCATCCAGTTGTATTATCATCTTCATCATTCACAAATCTCATGCTATGCTATTAATTATGTGCCATAAATTGTCGTTTATTAAGGTCACTTGAAAATGGGTATGGTTTACAACATAATATTGATGGTGTACGAGGGGGGATAACCCACAAAATATTATCATATTGGATCATCTCCCTTCATTTATGCGCAGTAAGACAATCCTTAAAACGTAACGGTAATTATTGATCAAGCTATAACAGTTTAAAACACGTCTGTTATAAAAAGATATAGGAATAAGTTGTGATATTTTGATTGAGAGGCCGTAAGACACATCCGTAGGCCTGTCTGAATTTTTATATACAATGTAAAGCATGTGCTTTATGACTATTTTCGAAAGTCGTCTTGTCAATGGCAACTAGCTTTCCGCCAATGTTAGCAAATACGATGTTTATATAAGCTTTTTCTGTTTTTCACTCTATTTTATGCAGATGATACTGACAGTATGGCCACACCTACCTATAGGTATTCCAATTTACCAACGTGTATACTGTACGTTCTGTTGTGCGGTTGTGAAGGAGTGTGTTCAACCTTTCTAAATCTATTATTGAATTTCAGGAAATTCAAGCGCAATATTTACATCATATAATGAGTAGAATAGAACCGCAGCTGATAATAACATATTTAAAAAAACGAAAACGCTTCATATCAGTATGACCCGTTACAATGTCTCATTTCTGCCCAATTTAAAAATTTGTATTGCTAATTCTAATAGGTCATACTGTTTAAATACTTCTAGTACAATTTAACAATGTTCAGAGTTTCGAGGGTTAAAAAGGGTAACTGAATATGATCTTCGTGGACACCTGTTTAGCCATGAACAAATGGAGAACATATTTAATTCGTTCCACTATTTCTTATATCTTCTTGTGAGTCATCATCGACCGTATTGTAAAGAATTAAATGTGTGGATGAGTCACCCGGATAATACTATACTAGAACTCGCAGAGTCGATTCACCACTTATGACTTCGTCGTGTAATGCTTGTTAAATCAGGACACAGTGAACTCAAGCTAGGAGAATTTTTTTATCTGGAGTAGTTTAGATACTTTTAAACAGAATTGGCAAGTATTAGAGAACGTGATCAAAGTATTAAATAAAAACCTTTCAATTTTGTCTATTAACAGCAAAACTTTTATAAAAAGATTAAAATGGTACGCTTGCAAATTTAATAAAAATCATTTTACTTAAAAATATAACGAGCACTTGTCAAGACCTGACCCTTAAGGTGATGTAGTTGCCAATTCAATACAATCAATTTACTTTTTGTTTAGAAGTTATTTCAAGGCACTTAGACACACGAATAACACAATCCATTATAATGAGATACTAGTATGTCCTATAGCCATTGCAGAAATACAGCGCAACAGTGTTGCTGGGATAATGGAATAACTTTCGTCTGTCTTGTTTTTTTGTGTTTTTTTTTTTGGGATAGAGGATCGAGGGGGTGCTTTAGGTGAAAATAAGCATAAAAAAGATAGAACAATTTACTAATAAATTTACTTATTCCTTTAATGAGAATGAGTCAGTTATATAATTTAGAAAAAATCTGTGTTGATCGACTTCCATAGATGAGTCACTGAGATAATAGAATAGTTTACTCTCACCAATGAGCCGCCAATGATTCCATCAAGTCAAACAAAACATGGTACCCCCCTCCCCCCTCCCTCCCCGCAATTGGTGACTCATCCGAAAGGCTAGAGTATTTTAGAAATACACTTACGATATATGTGTTGTAATTACAGGGGGGGCGGGGGGGGGCTAGGAATTGTACAATTAACGCTGCCTTGGTTATATAGATATTATGCACAGTTGTGTTATATTGTGTATGCTTCTTGGACAACCAATCTATCGGTTTCGTTTCTGTGACTGTCCAGACAGACATGAATACATCATTGTTATATATCACTGCTATATAGTTTACAGTGAAACATATGATTTGTTGACCAATATATTGTTTGGCGAAACGTTATAGAATACGAAATTCTTCTGAGCACAAGCCTTTTGGTGACAATATAATCTACTTGTACTGACCATTCTTTCATAACAGCTATGCGAAACGAGACTTGTATATTTAGTTTGAAAAATCGCTTACAGAAGAATCCTATAGCCCGGATCCTATAGGATTCTATACGATAATAATAAAATTATATAGCATTTTTAAAATTCTATAGAAAAATCCTATAGGATTTTGTCCAAAGTCCTATAGAATGCCCTGTCCATAGGGTCATATCAGACGAAATTAGCTTCCTACATTTATATGCGACAAGTGTGATTATGTTCAAAAGAATTCTGTACTCTGTGATATTATCGCGTGTCATGTGGCGATAAACATTTCGTGACACCAAACACAGTGGTACAAAATCAAGGTGTAGTTCGTACATTTCTGCGGGATTTATTCGTCCAACATAGTTAATACATATCCATGTTACCCTGGTGCTCTTTTAGCTATAGGACAACGGAAAGCCGGTCGGTTTCTATTGCTTCTCGTTCATTTGTAACCAGGGGCGTCAAGGCTGTTTTCATCAACGCATATGACTGGTATACGCCGCCATGCGTGGGAAATAACCATATGCACGACACTAAACCTAAATCAAACAAACAAATATATTTAGATGTTTTGACTTTAGATCTTTATAGCTTTGATAAGAAATGTGATTGTTTAGGACATTTTTTGTCAGCCGCCCCTTTGTCACCAAATGTTTTCAGGGCTTTCCAGAGGACTTGGTATCAAGCTAAAAGAACTTCCGTCTCACTGGCTTTTAGGCCTTTATATCTTCAAACTACCGATAGATTAAAGACACGAACGACAGTTTATCGCTGTTGCGGATGGACTTCTTCAGACAGTGCTTCTTAATTAGGCCCAGTGCCATTGATATAGGCTTGGTTTCAGGCGGAAATACAGATACTCATATATGGACTTGATAATGCAAGCGTACTGCTGAAGCTGCCGTTCTATATTTTTAGCTCGATAGAATTGTGCCATAAATATCTTGGTCAATTGCAACATATATACCATTCCGTATTCATGTCAGTGAATTATTGATTAACTCCAACCAACTGTCTTCAGGCCACTGATAATAAATAATACACGTAAGTCTCGTTTTCTTATGCTTGACTTCCGGGTACCACGTTCATTCTCTGCCGCTATATTTGGATTACCAATCTTTCAGAGCCGTGTTCTAGCAGAGTTGCTGTTGGGTGTGGCCGTAGAACTGGAAGAGATAATTGGCATCTTTCTTATTTTCCGTGTAAGTTAGATCTAGAGAGAATGTATAGGGTATACCCGGAAGTGGAGGGAAATTTTGCAGGTCACATGACTTGACAGGCCCTATATAGTCACTTGTTCGGTCGACTCGCAAAGCGTTCGTTCTAGAGCTTCCATTTCCCTCAAAAATATACATTTTTGAATTAGGTCCGCCTTTGGCAGACCTGCCTACCCGGTGAATTCTGGAGTATTTTGTACACGGTATTTATGTTGAATACACAAATTTGCCAATCAAATACACACAGAAAATACCATTCAATACTATGCTGTTTCACACAAATACACATAATGCTAATAAAAATACTCCTACAAATTGTTTTTTTACACATTTATTTTTTCTAGGATAGGCAAGTCAGCCCTAGCTACTTCCAGAAACACCCAATGCCTTTGGAAGTCTGGCGGTTTTATTTGAGGTTCCATATGATTGTCTCCACCATTAATACGTCAGCTTAGTTAAATAAATAAAGTTTACCAAACTGTTTTGGGGAATTATATTTTTTAAGATATTTGCACCATAAAATAGCATCACTTGTGAAATAAACGTTGTTGAGGGTTAGTGTCAGATTAAAACTATTTCCCAGGAAACATCTCTGCTAGATGTGAACAGCTCTAGTGAAGCCCTTTGGGTATAATATGTTGATCTTGTTCCGAATGAAACATAGGCTAATGATCGCATTCTCTTCACATTCGGTTCTCTTTCGTATTTTCCAATCACAAAAAAACCGATAACTTCGTTGTTAATAAGGAAGCCATCTACTGTAGGCCTATCTCATTATCTTTCTGATCAGTCTGTTCAGAATAATTGATCATGTTTATGTGATTTCTCACATTAAATGTGTACCAGTTCAAGGTAGTTGCGATGGTAACGTTAATGAGGTTGATATGGTATCCATGGTATCATCTCATAACGATCTACTTATTTGGTGGTGATTTAATGTTACCAACTGAAGTAAATCAGTAAGTTATAAGATTATTTTATTTAAAAATCATTAACACTTCAGAAAAAATTTTGTTTTGTATATTGTTCCACGGAAATATATCCTTATCCGTCTGAATACAAACTTGATATTCTATCAAATGACCCATAAATCTATCAAACACTTTGGAACCATTGATTTTGTAATAAATCAAGCTCAAACTTGAGAAGTGAGCTTGTTATTTACACGGAAGCTTGTTATTTACACGGCAGCTTGTTATTTACACGGAAGCGTTTTTTTTGTGTATATATTGTGTTAGAAAGAATCCTATCTGAAATCTATAAGAGAGTCTTGTTGTGTTACCAGCGATAAATAACCTCTCGTGAAATTGTAAGTGTCTCGACTCAAACACTACAATGGTATTCTTTCACATTGCAATTATCTTTCGTATTTTCCAACTTCAAAACTGATTTCTTCGTTCTTAATTGGGAAGCCCTTGACTGGATCTCCTTATCATCGTGATCAATCTGTTCCAAATAATGATTGCGTATAAAAAATGATTTTTTTTTGGTGTGATATCTTCACTATTTATACGTATGTGCGATGGTAACGACGATGGTGTTGATATGGTATCCATGGTATCATCTCATAACGATCTACTTATGTGTCAGTGACTCGATCATTGGTATAATGTTATATGCTGACTGAAAATAGTTCGGCAATTAAGATGAAGTTGTATAAAAATCGTTATTATCCCAGTTAACGTGTTCTTTTGTATAATTCTTCTGAGAAAAGCTATTGTTACTCGTCAGAATGGAAATTGCCTTCAGAATATTATTGCTAAATCTGTGGTCAGTTTAGACCCGATTCTTTGTGATATGTTCAAGAGAACTTTGTTCTCAGATATTTATTATTCCTGTCTATTTGCCATATATTTTATGCCAGGGCATGCAGTAACATCTTACATCGACAATCAAAGCGGATTCATGCTGAAATCTCTCTGCAAACGATCGGCTGATAAGAGTTTTGTACCCTACCCAGTAGTTTGGTTTTCAGTGACAATAATCCACCGACAAAGCTACCAGCCTATTAAGCAGCAATAATTATACCTAAAAAAAAAAAACCCCTCTTTTTCTGAGAAGTTATACATTATTATCGTATCGTTATATTATCATAAAACTGTGAGTCTCTCAAGTATATTAGTAATCTACTATATCTATCCTATAAGCATGGAACAATATAGGCTATTCCCTAAACATATAAAGTTTAATCCTTGAAAAAGTGTTATTGACAGATCTAAACATTGGTCAGAACTCCTACTAAGAGAAGCCCTAGCAATAGCAAAAGATCAAACCCCACAGTTATCATATTGTTTTGTTTTTACATGACGATATGTATAACATGTACCTGACTATATCTTCAATCATGATGATGATTTTATAAACCGAAATATAGAAACTTAACATGCGTTTCTTCTCGTTTCTCGGAGTCGTGACTTTGGTCTGCTACGCCAAATTATTCATCAGTGGGAATCGCATGTTATCAATATAGGTAAGATACTCCGTGTCTTCACTATATTGATAACCTGCCATTAAGACCAGTGCGTATCACACGGAGAGGTATTGTCGATCCCAGAAGTTTGTATTGAGCTCTGGGGCCTATGGCGATTGTGTAAAAGCACTATTGAGTTGTTTACAACAATTTTTCTATTATCCACGAATTAGGTGATAGAGATATATTAGCAAAACTGACACTTCATCATAAACACTGATGCGGACTGAAGCATCTCTTAGCGAGTCCAGAATTGCTCTTATTTATTGACGAAGATATTTCACTTATCCGATCACAGGGTTCTATCAAAGATTTAACAATACAACTATGAAGTGAAGGAATATATACAAGGGCTCTATTGGAAAATTAATCTTCCTCAATTGTATAAATACACTTCAGTTAGACTGCCCTTAGCCAGAGGGCATGTACTGACGCGACGAGTGATTAATATTTAGCATAATATTAAATCAAATAATCTACGAAAGCTGAAAACAGTTTGGCAGAAATTTTTGTTCAGTTTGCAGGTTATAGTGGGTAATCTCTCTCCTGAAAAGAAGAGTAATTTATCAGTGATATAAATGACTCCTGGGTTACTCTCACAAAATGTGTTTGGACGAAAGAATGTTGTACGACCAAAAGCCGTCACGTTAAACCCATTACTTAAATGTGTTGTTCGCTTTTATATTGTGGTATCTAACTTTGTGAAATCTTTGGTAATAACCGCATCTTACATTGATCGAATTCGCGATGCTTTTTGCTTTATGTTTTTTTTATATTTTCTGTGGCCAACTACTTTCTTCCGTTTTATTTCCGTGTTTTAGTGAATATGTTAAACTTGCGTCGAAGCGATAGACAGCTGAAGAAACCAGCTACCACAATTGGCATGCCTTACTTTCTCGTTCATATATCCAGCTCATATATATATTTGTTCTTAATTTTTATTTTTCAGCTTTGGGGATTATGTAAAAACAAGTCGAAGATTTAAGCTCTGATCAATACATTAAAGCAGATAGAGCTACAAAGCCGCAACACTAACAAGCTGTTCTAACCTTTTACCCCTCAGCTATAGAGCTCTCACACTGTGTAACAAATGGAACCTATCTGTTTGAAATGTCTGAGTAATTAGTTCCGGTGCTTTCGGAACAAATAGAAGTTAACAGAATGAAAAGTCTGAGTCTATCGGAGTTAGGAGATGTATCAATGCATACACAAATACCAGACAGTTGAGAATTTCTTATTGTGCAAAAGGTTTCTTACATTGAAGACGGAACTTTGGAGCCCGTTTCCAGCAACTGAATCCAACAGTCGTTCTAATTCTTGATTACAAGTGAAATATCCTATAAACATTAAACTGTGCACATTTTACTGAACTTTGAATGGCCCTTCAACATAATTTATCCCTCGAAAGTCTTACAGTCGTGAACACGTTAAGCTAGGGTATAGATTTGTGGATCAGCTTTGATTTGGAATATAAATTAACTGTTAAATCAAGTTCACTGTAATAGTTTTTTAATTGTGGTTGATTTTAAGGTCAACATGCCATCTTCTTATGTATTGCCGTTAACTACAAAATTAAAATTTGTAATAACTTCAAAACTACGAAACGCACATTGGCGCCTTGTTAAGAGATTGCTTCCCCTAACAAGAGCACATAGCTACGCCTCTGCCATCCTGAGACCTGAATGATTTGATACCAAACTATAGCTCAGGCATTCACTTGGCCTGCAATTTAACAGCTACTTATTCTTGAATGGCACTTTGGCAGATAACTACTCCCCATGCCCCAACACTTGTGTAACATCTTCTTTATTACGACCAGACCGGAAACGATTGTATGCACTTTAGGATATACTGTTATTCTTTCCTATTAGCACGTATGTTAGGTTACGTGACTTCTGTCTGCTCCGTGGTGAAGTGGTCGTTTCTATCAATCATAGAATACAGATGTCCAGGATAGAGTTCTAGCATCTTACATCGACGGCAAAGAACGCTTTACTGTTGAAATCTCTTCACAAACAATCAGTGGCCTACCTACCTGTGTAGCAACTACCTATTAACTCACTTTTCAGGTGATGGATTAAAATATTTTGAGAGCTACATGCAATTTCTCTTTTTTCTTCTTTGTTTGTCTTTTGGTTTTGTGTTGTTGGGTTTTTTTTAATAGAACCGAAAACTTGTTTTGAATGCAGTGGGCGTTCCACCAAGGTTCAATCGGGGCTCCTTTGGGTTTGAATACAATGAGCGTTCCACCAAGATTCAATCGGGGCTCCTTTGGGGTTTTAGAGTCAACACTGTATCAAGCGTCGGACCGTAACAAAGGACCGTTTGATCCGTGTTATCGAGGTATAATTTTACCAAGATGATATTGAGACTGGAAGCGGATAAGATTTGTTTTAAAGTGTGCTGGAACAGCGACTATACCCTGTATTATCATCGCTACGTAGTCGTATATCGTTGATACATGGCATGTTAAGAACAAAAAGAAAACGAGAATACCAAGATGTTAAGATTCTAGCATTCAGATGACAGCGCACGGATAGCTGTTAATTACATATATTTGTTCTAAAATCAGAGCTACACTGAGATAGTGTTTATTTGTTTGTAAGAACTCTGCGCCGTTAACAAGATGATTATATAAGCCATGATTGAGGTTTACGACTCAACCTATACTTTTTATCATTGACAAGTAATTGGTTGTTAATTATTGCTGTGGACTGAAGTACCTCTCAGCAATTCCAAGAAAGTCTAAATCAGTCACGCGACCGCCGGAAATGAATCCGCCTCTATTAGTTGTCAGTCATATAAAGTATTCTGGGAATAGATTTACAAAATGTATTTTAGTGAGAGATTATTGCGCAATCAAATAAGGTCAAGATAAACTCCACAATATAAAGGTTGTATATTTTTGTTTTAAGGGGCTACATTTGTTTCGCTTTTTCAAAATAACTTAATTTTACACAAATCCAAATTTAATCGGTTGCTCTTTTTTTATAATCGATCGACTTTCTTTCATTTCGTTTCAATGTTATCGATTTTATATGTACGAATTGTCTTTCAGCCGAAGAATTAAACCCTGTTCTATTCATTATAACAGATAGAGCTACAAATCCACAGCACTAACAAGCTATCCTAACCTTCTACCTCTCCGCAATACAGCATACAGTGTTTAACAAACGGAACCTATCTGTTTGAAATGTCTGAGTGATTAATTCCGGTGCTGTCGCCGGAACAAATGGAACTTAACAGACTGAAAGTTTCAGTCTATCGGACAAGTTAGATGTATTACACACTTATGTACACAAGTTTTTGGCGGGGACTCGGTATGAGTTTGAGTTTCCTGTGGGCTCTCCGGGTTCACGGACAATACGAGGACACTCTTAGAAATAATGGTTCTTAGGAAAAGAGGATGGTTCTATTTGGATCCAAAAATGGTTCTGTGATATTGGAAGAAAGGGAGAAAAAATTGAAACAGCTTCTGCGAGTGTTCCACACAGGGCCATAAAGGGTTCCACCAGAGCATTGGCTGAAGTACCTTAAAGGGTTCCATTAGAACCACATTTTTCTAAGAATATAGATGGCCATCACGTACAGCTGGTGATTTTGTGTCCGACATCCATGGTCATGGGTTCGACTCCCGGAACTCATCTTGTAATAATTTCTGATTCAAATTAAAAATGCATTCCCCACAAAAACGAAAATAGTGCATTTTGAACTGTAGCTCGGCACATTTTGTTTAATTGCATCAATGTTATCGTCTTGTAATGGTGTTGCATATATGTTGAGTGTTTGCTACCAGTGACGTTTACGACTGTTTCCTTTGTTTATTGGTCGTTATATTGGAGATATAACTGTACGCCGTAAAACAGGAAGCTGACAAAAACAGAAATGTCAAGAATGTTTCCTAGAAATCTAAATAGCTCTGTATAGTTTGTGGTCTGGGTTCTGGCCGGTCTCTGATGGAAGGGGCCATTTCACTGCACATGTATTCTCCCTTCAGTAATAATCCCTTGGATACACACTCTAGAAATCATCCACTTTGTACCACAGATTAAATAAACACACAGTGTATTTCTGTTATACACATCAACCCAGGGAGTGTTTGAATCAAAGATGGAATTTGTTTTATACGTTATGTGACGCCATATCATCCTGTAAAATTCTTCTTCCTGTCCATAATATAAACAAATATGCACTCTGATGAAAACAAGTGTTGATCTAAGGGAAAGTTTTTATAATCAATCCATTACCTGGTCAGGAATAATCCCGTGCTTTTGTTAGCAACAGAAAAAGTTTCTGGAAAGAATGGAACAGTTACAGAGGTCGATACGATCAACAGAGGTCACAGAGGTAGAACTATCGATACGATCAACAGAGGTCACAGAGGTAGAACTATCCATACGATCAACAGAGGTCACAGAGGTAGAACTATCGATACGACCAACAGAGGTCACAGAGGTAGAACTATCCATACGATCAACAGAGGTCGATACAATCACAGAGGCCGATACGATCAACAGAGGTCGATACAATCACAGAGGCCGATATGATCAACAGAGGTCGATACAATCACAGAGGTCGATACGATCAACAGAGGTCACAGAGGTAGAACTATCGATACGATCAACAGAAGTCACAGAGGTAGAACTATCGATACGATCAACAGAGGTCGATACAATCACAAAGGCCGATACGATCAACAGAGGCCGATACGATCAACAGCAATACTTTTCAATAATGTTTCTTGAAACAAAATTTTGGGATGCTGAATACACACACGGGTTATATGTCTTTTTCTTTGTGGTCAAGTATATTTTGTCTAGTCTCCGCTAAACTTGCGATGATTTTTTTCCGTTACCACTTACTTTCTCTTGTTCATCTCCGTGTTCTAGTGAATATGTAAGACTTGTGTCGAAGAGATAGGCATCTTAAAAAAAGCAGCTACCATGCAAAATCGACTTAGATCTAACTAAATTTCTTGTTCCAATCTTTTTTTCAGCTTTGGGGAATATGTAAAAAAAAAAAAGCTCTGATCAATACATTAAAGCAGATAGAGTTACAAATCCACAACACCAACAAGCTGTTCTAACCTTCTACCCCGCCGTTAAAGAGCTCACAGTGTTTAACAAACGGAACTTATCTGTTTGAAATGTCTTAGTGATTACTTCCGGTGCTGTTGCCGGAATAAATGGAAGTTAACAGAATGAAAAGTCTGAGTCTATCGGAGTTAGAAGATGTATCAATGCATACACAAATACCAGACAGGTTTGAATTTCTTATTGTGCAAAAGGTTTCTTACATTGAAGACGGAACTTTGGAGCCCGTTCCCAGCAACTGAATCCAACAGTCGTTCTAATTCTTGATTACAAATGAAATATCCTATATACATTAAACTGTGCACATTTTACTGAACTTTGAATGACCCTGCAACATAATTTATCCCACGAAAGTCTCACATGTGTGAACACATTAAACTAGGGTGAAGATTTGTGGATCAGCTTTGATTTGGAATATAAATTAACTGTTAAATCAGGTTCACTGTTAAAGTTTTTCACATGTGTTTAATTTTAACTACAAAATTAAAATTTGTAATAACTTCAAAACTACGAAACTACATTGGCGCCTTTTTAAGAGATTGCTTCCCCTAACAAGAGCACATGGCTACCCCTCTGCCATCCTGGGACCTGAATGATTTGATACCAAACTATAGTTCACTTGGTATGCAATTTAACAGCTACTTATTCTTGAATGGCACTTTGGCAGATAACTTACTCCCCAATGCCCCCCAATACCTGTGTAACATCTTCTTTATTACGACCAGACCGGAAACAATTGTATGCACTTTAGGATAGACTGTTATTATTTCCTATTAGCCCGTATGTTAGGTTACGTGACTCCTGTCTGCTCGGTGTTGAAGCGGTCGTTTCTAGCAGTCATACAATACAGATGTCCAGGATAAAGCTCTACGATCTTTAAATACATAGAAGCATCTTCTCTAGCCAAGGGTTTCATATCCGAGCAACTCTGCATTACAACCCTTGGCAGATAATTGATGTACAACGA
>JAVFBX010207290.1:0-12183 GCA_034783855.1 Mopalia kennerleyi
TGCAACAACGTCTTTTTGCCATATGCAACCAATGGAAAGTGAGCCGTACTTTCACAATTTAATATCGGTAAAATACAGAATTGCTTGCTTTGTTTAAAGTACGGATCGGTAGAGCAGGGCCGGTATTCATAAAGCTTCTTAAGCTTTTTTCTTAGCTAAGAATATTGTAAATGCTTAAGTATTAATTCATAAACTGACTTAAGTAAATTCTTCAATAAGAAATGTCTTAAAGGTTGAGAATTTCTTAAGACTATCTCCCTGCCAATGAATGGCAAATCCCCTTAAAAAAAGGAACATTTTTGTAATGGGAGGTTAATTTGTCTCTAAAAATAAACAAACATGTCAAACTAGCAGCAGCATCTTCCAAAAATGGAGAGCGCGAAACAACTATCAAAAAGAAAAGGCGAAGTTATTGGACACGTGAATATCTAATGCTGGTACAACTAACTCAGCAACAAACATTATTCCCGCTCTATCTAACCTAAACCTTTCAATTAATTGTTTGTCAGAAATCTCTCCTAAACAGTCTTTTCTTTATCTAAACACACGTCTGTCATTTCTTATAGCCTTTGTTTATTTTCACATGTAAGGAAATACTTAAATAGTTAAGCATGGGTTGGAGCACTCTTAAAGTTAAGAAACTTCTTAGGCGATAAGAACTTTTATGAATAATACTTAAGAATTTCTTTACTTTTTGGGTAGATTTAAGGAAAATATAGGCACTTAAGAATTTTCTTAACTTTAAGAATGGTTTAAGACGCTTTATGAATACCGGCCCTGGTCTTGTGGTTGACACTGGAACATTTGTGGATTATCCTACACAGCAACGATACCGCTAGTTATGCAGCAAAAATGCGACCGAGAAACATAATCATTTCGTTCTACTATGTGCATGTATGGGGGTATTAGGATGAGTCTCATCTTCTAAGTTTTTACAAACAAATTGCTATTTCGGTTTTATTGATTGATGTCTTCCAGAAAGAACAGAACTATTTTTAATTTTGCAAAATTTTGTACTTTATCACAGAACAGAAATCAATTTTTTTAAATTGTTCTTTTAATTGCTTTTTATTGTAAACTATCACTTTGGTCCTAATGTACTAATACTATACTTTTTTCGGATATTTTGAATAAAGAAATAAAGATTTTTAATGTGCGTCAATTTACCGCTCACAAGATTGAATCCTCTTGTCTCCTGGTATATAAAAGGGTTGACGGAGACACATGGAGACACACGACGGCTCTGTGGCAAGCGCAAGGACAATTTTCTTTGCGACCCGGCTTTTCCGTCCCGGCTTTACACCGGACTGATGTATGACAGAATGTAATATGGAATTCCATTCGTTCATATAATTGAAATACCCCTGATTACGACGTTAAAACCAAACCAATCAAACACACTAAAGTGTGGCAGCGGCTGTTTAACTGCCAACACTCTACTATATTAACTGGCATCCGCAATGATTCTGTGAGAGGAGTATCATGTGTGTGTGTGTGTGGTTGACATGTTTTGTTTTACTGTGTAGATGAAAAAACGTACACTATGCTATTTTTCTTCTTTCAGCCGAAACAGCTCAAAGAAGGCGAAGTGTGAGACAGATTCACACGAGGAAAACAGGGAGGCATCAGACAATGAGTTAAATGAGAAAATGATTTAATGTAAAAATGAGGTTTGTGTGTCTTTCTCTAGTAGCCTTAGCTGCCAAAAAATAAATAAATACCTTCACAATGTTATGAAAAGATGGAATAGAAAGGGCTACACTTTTTCATTTTCTCATTTAACTCATTTTTTGATCTAATTGTCATTTGTGGTAATCGGGATGAAATAAAGATTATAATTTTTATTATTATTATCCTTATTATCATTATTATTTAAATTATTATTCAAAAACACTTTCTCGCCTTTTGTTCACTCCCAAAAAAAAATGAAGTTATCGGTAATTTTTTTATCGATCTATATATAATCAGCTGAGATGTAAACTTGGACATGCGATAAACTACATTGCGATAAAAGATATGGGCAGTTAAAACGGTTATTTAAAATGTCAGGTATCAAACTAATGTTAAGAAAATGTCATAATGTCTTAACGCAGCTTAAGTTAAAAACTGAAGACTTGTACACTTTTGGACTGCATTAAAGTTTTCTGCTTTTTTAAATTATTCTTTTTAATTTTAACTGCATTTATATATTTTGTATTAATAAGTCGATATATATTTCTATACATATGTTGTGTTTTAATAGTATTTTACGGAGACTTGTACACTTTTGCACTGTATTAAAGTTTTCTACTTTTTTAATTTAAACTGTATTTATCAATTTTTGCATTTGATTCGATATATATTTGTATTCATATTTTGTATTTTATTAGTATTTTATCTTATGTATGTACACATTATTTGATTAAAGAATATATGTGCATTTTTATTTTTGAATTTAAAAAAAAAATGTCAATTATGCAATTTTTACAAATACGTTTTATGATATTTTATTATATATATTATTTTATTGCGATGTTTTAAACATCATTGTTATTTAATGCTACTATATCGACACACATGCTTTAAGGCTAAATTGGAATTTGTGGTAATCGGGATGAAATAAAGATTATTATTTTTATTATTATTATCCTTGTTTTTATTATTAAAATTATTATTAAAAACCACTTTCTCGCCTTTTGTTCACTCCTCAAAATATGAAATTGAACTTATCGATAATGTCTTTATCGATCTATATATAATCGATAGTGTTAAACCAGATAAGATGTAAATTTGGCCATGCACATATTTTGTTGCAAATGATAGGTATAAGATCTTGAAAGGTTTAAACAAAGTTTGACGAATATTGGCATTAGTTTATTTTACAAAATCGGAAATAAAAAGAGTTGGGTCTAATGACATGCAGGTATTTTATATTACAGTTGACCATTTTCATAAAACTAGTGAAATGTAATCTCCATATAACACTTTCAAAACAAGGCAAATAGTTACCATCAGATTGTTGCAAGTGCTCTGATGGTCGCTGTCGTCCTCAACACTTTATCGACAACGTGAAAAGGGCCTCTAGACACCATACCAACTGTTTGATGTTAACTCCGATTTCCCCTTGTCGAATTTCATGTACACTCTGAAAAAATATAATGCATCACTAAAATTAAATCGATGGTGTAGAAAATGGTTACTGTAAAAAATTATAAGTTCACGCTATTTTCAAGAAAAAAGAACTCTCGTTTTTGCAAATGATGACTCACTGATTAGCATGTCTGATTACGGATTCTCGTTGGTTGTTACATGTATGAGTTATTCGGTTGACCTCAGGTATATGAGTAAGTCACATTGGTTGTTTAGTTTAGAAGGTTTTCTCCTGCTGTCTGTCATTAGTGACATATATGCGAAATACCCTTTTTTAGCTCGTTAAAACCTGCTCAATCTAATATAACATTTCAATCATAACCTTAAAGTATTTGTTTTATTATAGCTATTAATGTATATATAAACATTTAGCTCCACTGTTTAAAATTTACGCCTGATAGACAAATCAACACATCGTTAGAAAGATGTGGTCCAGTCGACCAGAACAATACTTGTTCGCTTGGACCTAAAGAAAACGGTGCTGTCGTAACCAGACAAGTCCTTAGGTCACAATTACCGGTCGCACGAATTACCCACAATATACCGAAATATACCCCAAAAGACTGTATAATTACGCCCAAAAGGCCCCCCCCAAAACCTTGCCAAAGTACTAGACAACGCCGATCAATACAATGATTTACGCACTTACTTTCATGGATAAATTGATTTTACACCAAACACATGAACAAAACGACGACTTTACAAAAAACAACGTGTGTGGGCGGTACACCAAAAGAAACGGGAAGATAACTCTGGTTGTTCAATTGGAGGGCTAAAATCAGGCCTACTCTACGTGTATGTCTTTTTTTTTAAAGTAAACAATAATAATGTTGTTTAATATACCACATTGGACCTTAAATATACCCCCAATAAATCTGAAAAATACACCCCAACAGACCTTAAATATACCTGCAATAGACCTGACTACGTATCAAGATATTTTGGACTTACATGTCATCCAAAAGCCCTTAGATGCGCTCAAAAAGACCTTGGATGTACTCTAATAGACCTTACATGTACCCAATAAACCTTACATGTACCCCAATAGACGGTACATTTACCCCAATAGAGCTTACTCGTACCCCAATAGATAATGCATGTACCTATGTAAATAGCCTGTCAGTAACGTAAACCGATTGGTTAAGAAGCTCGGATCATACTTTACTTCAAAAGGATGTTAAACTATGACAAAACAAGATTTATTTAGGCAACAGTTGGTTAATTCCACCAAGAAAACCGTTTGATCACATACTATATCATATGTTCCAGACTTATGATGAACAATTAACTATAAGGGGCATAAACCGATTGGTAAATTTTCTTTTTGGTTGAATCGGTGCACTATGGAAATCAATCCACGTTTCCCAGTGGCTCAATGCATAATTACTTGAAATTTGAATCAGTTCCTGATGAGACACAATCAAATATGAATAAAATGAAATAACAATGAATTTCCTAAAGATTACTCAACTATATTTTCTTATTATACAATATAAATAAATGGGACAATATCCACATTAGTGTAACAGGTGTTGACTATATTAGCTCTCTAGCTCTTTTGCTTTCCTCATCTGAGTCCAGAACAAGCACTTTAGCTATAATAAAGATACAACTCGCATTAATGTCGGAATTCATACTATGATATTCATATTGAAATAAACTAACACCACATAACTGAAGTTTCAGTAATGCTGTACATGTAAGTAAAATGATGAATGGAAATTACATCTGGAATGTGGATCACATTTAATAATAATAACTTTCTCAAGTTGCTTATAAGAGTGAATACGCCCTCTACAAACATTGATTTGTTCGTTTGGTTGATTAAACCATACATGGTTTTGGAGTATAATGTTTGAGCTGTACTGTTTTATTCTTAAATGGGATGCGATGTTAAAACCACCCCAGTCTTAACAGATACGACAATTTGTAAACAACATCGAAGCCAAGAGTTGTAATCAATTCGTGTTCGTATATTCTAATTCGATAGGGGCCCTGGTTATTTGAGCGTTGCATCGACTGGGCTCGATTAATTGTTTTTTAAGCCCTGGCTTGATTGGTATTTCAATTAGTAGTCGGATTGGATTGATTTCACAATGCGAAGTGTTTCATGTATATAAAATCATTGTTTCTCCAAAGTTGACAGGATAGATATACATATAAGCACACAATAAAGTAGCTACTGGACGCTGACCACGGGTGGTTCTCGAGAACATTTCACTTATAAGCAGGCATTTATCCAAACTGAATAAATACACTAACAACACTACCGAATGTGCAGCGATTGCGGCCTTCATAAATTGGTCATCCGCTGTTATCTATAGGCTGAAAACTTGATGAGAGCCTGTGTCGGGTGGTCAAATAAAGCAAATGGATCAAACAAATTATTGAAGAGATCAAGCCTTAGTCGAAAAAAAAGATTGGAGTTTTGCTTGGCCATTTAACGAGCCACTTTACAAAAGTAAAACATGCGTTGTATGTCACAAACATCACGCAATGGAAAGCTGTTATCCTTGCAGCAGTTTTATCAGCAGGGACCCACCCCTTTCATTTCAGTCTACTGAATAGAGCCTTGTAATTTCGGCAGGAAGTCTGTGGACAGCATACCTCAAATCATAATGGCTGATCTTACGATGACTTGTTAATACTGTGGCTTGTTTAATTATTTAATCTTTTGTACATGTACATTTACACCACCATGAAAACTATTACAACACCGTTATAACATTTACACGGCGGTTAAAACATTCACGCCGGGGAGAAAACTTTTACACCGTATAGGAAACCGTTAATCCGCGGTGAAAATGTTTACTCTGAGGAGAAAACGTTTAACACTTCGGTAGAAACGTTAATACCGTGAAGGGTTGTAGGTTATGAACTACTAGGGAGTGGGTGGTTAGCAGATAAGTAAGGGCTTCGCGTTATTGGGTGCGAAGGTGCTGGAGGGCATTTTGTACATTTTGGTAGAGGTATTGGGCGTTAACTGCGTTGCCAAGAGATAGGTTGTTGTTGTTGATGTAAATTACAAAAAATGAATAGCTTGTGGACTGTTGTGGTCCGTTTAGAATAGCTAGTTTATGTACATGTTATGTACACGTGGAACAAATAATATTAAAGAAGTAAGTAAACACGCCCTTCGCAACCCCTCCTATCCCTCAACCCTAACATATTGTATAATCAATACATTCTTTGTTGCTTCTATAAATGTCCTTTGCATTGTACTTATCTTATTTTTTAAGATTTCTTGACTCGTCCCCATTGTCTGCCTACAGATACGCCCAGAACACCCCCCGCCCCTCCCCCCACCCCCACCGCCACACCTTCCCCTCCCCTTCCGCCGTTTTCTGCGGATAGAGAATAGCTTTCTATGCTTAGTATCCGTAGACTGCTGTGGTCCGTTTAGAACTTCATCGGAACCAGCAGAAATCTGTGCTCTTAATAGACAGGTGTAGACAAATGTCTGACAAAACTCTTGGTGGTGTACGCAGAGTTCAAGAAATCACACTACATGTAATTGTTATTTTCTACACATGGTTATCAGTTGTGTTTCATTTGTTTCCACCTTTATTTTCATGGTACTTTGTGGCCTTCTAGATTTTTAGGTCCCGTGTTCTCTTCAGAAGCACCCGTCACATAGCTCCTCGCCTAAACCATATTAGTGTACTCGTTCATTACTTAGAATTTGATTTTGTGGGAGGATCATATCCCTACGTTTCCAACAACTAGCGATTGTACTAAGATTAAAAAGGAGGTTGATTATCTGAATTTTCTCATTGTACGTGTTTACAGAAATGTGCCGAGTTACTTGGCGAAAAATGTGCTGTATGATGTCAACTCAGGGTTGTATTCTGTTTTGAGTACACCTGTATAGTCCAAGATGTCAGTAAAAATATCCGAAGCAATGTTTTTTTTAGTCTTTCCCCTTATATGGAGGATAGAAGGTCAAGGTTTTTTTCTCTCCAGCATGGGGTTTCCATTTTAGTTTGAGTTGCTCACTGGCCGGACTCTGGCCCCTCCGATTCCAAAAAAAGAAAATGCTATACCCTGTTTTAAATCTGGCCATGAGTATCTGACTTCATTTGGAAAGATCCTACTCTCCAGTCTATGAATATAGCTAGAACCGGCTACCACGGCATTCAACTTTGGCATTTGTAAGTATAGCTATATATAATATTTGTGTAGTATGTTTTCTGAAAATGAGTAAGATGCCACATGTTCATGATTCCAGTTAGCGATATAACGAAGCAGGACGGTTAGAATTAAACAATTTAACAGATTATCAAAACCATGAAAAAGATGACCGTATTATAATTTACTCAGGTGAGTGTTTCATGCGGCCCACGCAAAACATGGTACCTCCACTTCCACACTCCCTTTAGTTTAGTCACATAACAACGACGATCCAAACAATCGGACTCTCAATACATTTATTAGTTTATGATGTCACGTTTCCGAGACCGGTTGGCCAATTTCATTTGTGGATTTCAGCGAGTTTATTTATATACTCAGTCAAAAAATAAACTTTACACTAATAAATTTATAAATATTTTCTAGAAACCTAATACAAGTGATATTATTATTATTAGAGGAAAATGCGTTGTCAAAGACATCATGACACACAGCAACTCCGACGTGCACAAACATGCAATTCGTGCGACCATATATCAAGGATAAAACATGTTTCCTTGTGTTCCTAATCACGTGACCTTATGAGACACGTGCAATTGAGCCCACGTTAGCATAGTAGAGTGACATCTGAACATGAACGTGCCATTGGCATGCTGAATACAGGAACGTCGGCCACTGATGTTGCCAGGTTTATAGGATGTAGACGACCAGCTATACATGATCTTCGGGCACGTCTCCAACAAACTAGCACCTCAGGAGATCGACCTCGTTCGGGTAGACCACGTGTGACGACACATGCCGAAGACCGACAAATCGTCTTACGTCATTTGCGTAATCTTCCACTAGGAATGAATAGTTTAGTGGTCGTGTGACTGTCCAAACCACACGTAATCGTCTGCGCACTGCTCGTCTCCATGCGCGCAGGCCATATCAAGGACCATTTTTAACCGAGTTACCCTGGTCAACGTTTTTTCTCGGCACAACGACATCTGAGATGGAGGAGACGCGGTGAACAGAACGCCCAGTGTTGTGTGCAGTAAGTGGACCGTTTTAGGGGCGGTAGTGTTATGGTTTGGGGTGCCTGAAATAGTCCTGCCCGTTCCCGGCTGATGGTCGTTCAAGGGAACCTAACTGCTGCAGGATACAGAGATCAAGTGCTCATCCCAGAGCTTTTGCCATTCACGGCAGCTCATGGCCCAGGTCTGACATTCCAGCATGACCTCATACGGCCAATTTAACGCGGAATGTTCTTAGGAATGATGGCATCAATGTCATGGAGTGGCCCTCAAGGTCTCCCGACCTTAATCCCATAGAACATGTATGGGATGTGGTTTCTGGAAAACAAAAATCCTTATAGAAATTGAGATTGTTACGAGGGTATGGAAGCGGAGACCGGACATCTGGCTCCCTTGAGTTGTAAATTTGTTACCCGAGGGAGCGATATTTTCAACGCAAGGGAGCGAGACTTTCAACGCAAAGGAGGGAGCAAACAAAGGAAGCGAGAGAACGAGATGAGATAGCGAGGCAGTCAGACGACAAAGCGAGGGAGCGAGGTTCACTACTCTCGCTCTCTCGTTCCCACACACCCTCGGTCCTTCTCGCTGCCAAGGAAGCTATTATTGTGAAAATAAGTAGGTCATAGATTTAAACCTAGCCAACAAAGACCTCTCTTGGCTTTCATGCAAGGGTAGAGAAGACTGGTTAACAGATTTCAAATTCCGGCACAAAATGTCTGTCAAGAACAATCCCGTCTAATCGCCACTCATCGTCTAGATTTCTCTGAATATGCATGGCGTGTACTGGCAACATACACCACTAGATAAACCAAATAAATATATATATATATCGCAAAGCTTCTCTAGCCTCGGCATTATGAGAAAGTTTCAAGTGTTCAACATAAATATGGTAAGGATATAGGTTGATGTACATTGCATGGGCCTTTGAAGTTGTCTGAATAATTGTGCAATAATCGCCATGGGATATGTTCAGAGCAAGGGCTCACTGCACCTCTGTGGTGTCTCAGTTTATAAGTATCAAGAATATCTGATAGAAAGCTGTAACAAATATGAATGGCATATTTAAATCAAAGGAACATATACACTGTTGAAATAAACCCACATATCAACATGTTGTTTGATTGAGGTTTAACGCGGTACTTAAGGGTCTTTCACTTATATGTCGACGGATTTTCCACTTCACACTGTTCCTTGACTAATTACGACAAAAAAACTGGTTATTGTTCCACAGATCCATTTGAGCCTAAATTGATCTTAAGTACCATGACGACACACTACCTCCAGTACTAGGTGTCATGGTAATTAAGATGAGCTTAGGGAAAGATGGCTTCGTCGAACAGACATCATGACCTTGTACATATAGAACCAATCTTTTAAAAGGTATGTTGTTATAGAAGACGTAAACACATAACAGTAGACAGAATAAACATACATTTTAGCGACTTATTCAACATAAGAGCAGCAAAGTAAACACTCTAGCACATTACTAAACTATTAAGCGTCATCAAGATTTACATAGGAGTGTAGACAGGTTTGTTTCCATCGCCCATGTAATACAAGATATGGCGAAGTCGAGAGAATGATGCGGCGCATTAGGTTATTACAATTCTCCTCCTCACGCAAATAGTACTTTTAATTACAAACCGTCCGTGATTTTTGATTACCACTTCGGCCTTTTGCGTCTGTTTTGAACAATGGGAAAATCGTATGGGGGTTTATGGAAATCAGGGTTTGGAAGTTGGACTGGATATATGGAATAATACATTATTGCTTTAAAGTCTGCTGTTGGCTCTATTAATAATATCTCGTTTCTATCGTGTGAATTATTTCGCACGGATTACTTCTTTATATACATGTGACTCAATATGGAGTCCATACGCCCGCGTCTCATTCATCTTTTTCGGTTAAATCCATAATAGTCGCTTTCTTGTTTGTTTTCATGCCTGTTGTGAGCAATCTCCATCAGTTTGTCAACTACTCTGTAATATGCTCACTGGATAACAAACTAATAGATGTAAAATAACATGTGAATTGAAAATTGAACGGATAACTGTTTTGTTTTTCATTTTGAGCAGGTGGGATTCAACAAGAACCTGACTGTCAAGAACTAATTGTTGTTAAATATTTTTACTTATAGTTCTTAGGATGGATATCAACAGAGACGAAAGGCAATCTGAATGACAAATCTGTTTTGATGACTGTATTCATACCCAGAAATAACGCCTGTCAAAATTTCTTGGACAACCACCCAGCAATTTCTGACAACACTAATTGGCTTCGTAGCATTTCTCATCGCAGTCTGGGTGAGTTTTGAGATTTACATATCTTATGAACGGATCAACAAGGATCGCTGATCTAGTTTGGATGTTTGCAGCTAACCCTAGACATGTATATTCATTTTTTTTACAAATGTTACTTTTAATAGGCTATAGTGCTGATTAGCTGCATAGAATTGACGTATCGTGCATTGCTTACCACCTCAATTACAAGAAATCAGCTCGCTTTTGTAAAACGACTACACCAGAAATAGCCATAATCACATTTTAAAAAAATAAAATAAAAACACAAGTTATTCCTAATATATGAAATAACGAGCGTTCAAAAGCAGAACAACTCTGCACTGATACAATGCGGGACAAATTCAACAGTTCAGATCAATACGGCTATTAACCTAATTATTGTTTGTGTTTACTTCCCCAGTGATTGGCAATTTGACTTTGTCTCAGCTGAAAGAAGGACTTATCCCCGGATCCAAGTTATGGTTGAGCAGGAGGGTGAGTAGATGCTAAATGGTTGTCAGTATTTCCTTTGCCGCACTGTTATATCTTATCACCTTACTGTGATGGGAAAGGGGTGTGGAGGTAATGGTAGTGAAGAACAATTAAGTAGGAGCAAGTGATTTCAAAACAAGGATTTCCCAGCCGAGGGTTGAGTTTAAACTTCATTTGAACTATGCTGGAGACATCTAAGGATACTCTTCAAAGCCATATCAAAATACTACTCCTCTTTAATCTGCTGTTAGTGTTTTTGGACGAAATTTTATGTCAATATTAACACCGATAATTATTTTAGCTGAACTCCGAATGACTTAAAAGGAGTAAGACTATGTAAGATATAGACCACAATAACATGAAATATGCCAGTTACATCAACAACGTTAAAACAGAAATATAACAATCAAATCTATTTGCGTCTACATGGCCACTCTACATGGAGTTTAATATGTAATACATGTAAACTAATAGCGTCTTTTAGTAAGATACGTTTTAAAGATCGCACTAGCTTTATACATTTTTTGTATTTTTATTAAAATGTTTATACCTGCGTTTTGTTTATTCACCAGAAACATCATTTAAATCAGTACAATAGGTAGTTTTATAAAGCAATATAGGCAATATAATTGTACAGAGGGGAGAAGTTAAGTATAAAATGTAAGTTATAGAGGGAATAAAACTCCAGGGGCCTTGATCTGTCTCTGTAAATGATTATAGTTATTTCTTAACGGTTAAAAGTGTAATTAAGTGCATAACCAAATTGTATAAGTTTCGTTGTGATAATTACCGATAAAATAGTTTTTTTCTATAATTTTCCATTGCCATTCCATAAACACATTGAACCGAGTCACTACATGGGATGGGTTTTTAGTCGCGATTTGAATGAACACATATTTGAGCTTTCTTTTAGTGATTGCGTCAGTTTATTACACTCACGGTGCCCTTTGATTGTAATAGAATGTAAGGAAATATTGGACAGAAACTTGGGTGTGTATAAATCAAGTTCAGCACTTCTGTTATGGTAATGGTGGGTTGAAGATTGAATAAATATAAAGCTGTGGTAAACTGAGTAAACGAAGACTTTGTTTTCCCAAAATAAACAGGATCAAGACCTCGTTAAAACCATGACAACCATC
>JAVFBX010207301.1:0-22275 GCA_034783855.1 Mopalia kennerleyi
ACAGTAAATTTGTCCAAAGATTGACAGTTCAATGATCTACGATTATTGACAGTAAATTTGTCCAAAGATTGACAGTTCAATGATCTACGATGATTGACAGTAAATTTGTCCAAAGATTGACAGTTCAATGATCTACGATTATTGACAGTAAATTTGTCCAAAGATTGACAGTTTAATGATCTACAATTATTGACAGTAAATTTGTCCAAAGATTGACAGTTCAATGATCTACGAATATTGACAGTAAATTTGTCCAAAGATTGACAGTTCAATGATCTACGATTATTGACAGTAAATTTGTTCAAAGATTGACAGTTCAATGATATACGATTATTGACAGTAATTTGTCCATGGAGATTGACAGTTCAATGATCTACGATTATTGACAGTAATTTGTCCATGGAAATTGACAGTCCAATGATATACGATCATTGACAGTAAATTTGTCCATGGTAAATTGCTTGTTGAATATTAGAACCAATGTGTCATGAGGATTATTTCGACATTGGCCCATTAATGGGGCAGTGTTTCTTGACACTAGCAAGATGTTGACAAGTATACATTAATATAATTGGTCCATACATATTAAGTCAACACTAGTCCATGGATATTAAGATGGCAAGAATATAAAAATGAGGGATCTCGCAGTCAATATGTAATCTATTTTCAGGAAGGAAATTGACATTCCGTATCATGGTAAGAATGGTCTTAAATTAATTATTCCCAGAATTAATTATAAAATAATAAACATGCTCTCATAAATGATTCCCCCGGCCTTTGATGGGGGAACTAAACTTAATAATAACTTTCTAGATAGTTCAAGAAATGTTTGTAAATTAATTGCATTCGCATATGTGGTTTAATTTGAATCGGAATCCCGGTGGAAGCAAGACAAATTTCTTTCTCTATAATACAAAGATATAAAGTAAGGTAAAGTTATCGATGGTATCAGAATACAGATCACTGGAATTGAACATTTAGGGCAGTATAGCACGGAAGTACTTTCAATTATTAAAACTTTAAATAATAATAATATGACTCTCCAGTTAAGATATTTCTCTGGCAATATTGCAGGTAGTTTTTTGTAGGCCTATATAGCGTTTTTGAATACTTAACCGGATTTCACGTCTCGTCACTGTCCCTGGTGGCAGATTCCAATATGGCTATCATATGAATGAGCTGGATATCTGTTTCGTGGTACAAGGGATTAGTCGCCTTATCAACCCCTTACCTAAGTCAGTCTGTTAATCCAAGCCATCTCGAAAGGCAAGTAGGAGATTAGTGTGTCTCTGGCGGCTGATAGTTAACTCCAAGTTGGGCTTTATATTGCACTCTGTCAGCCCTCTGCTTGACATTAATTGTTAAGACTGTGTAAGTTTAAGGTGCGTAGGCTGGGGGTGAAAGCCGTACAATTCTTCTATAGATACACATATCATTTACCTTGAACATTTTTCTTTAAGAAGAATACATGTTTTTTGGGGGGGTTATTTTTGGGGAAGTATAAACCTGACCAGAGAAAAAACACACAGAAGAACAAGTAACAATGACACGTTCAGAAGATTTTTTTTACTTATTTTTTTATGATAATCGCTTAATGCTATTATTTTCACAGACAATTGTCCACACAAACGACAGGTGTTTTATTCGGCCAGCTGATATGCCACCTTGAACAGGTAACCGGGAACATATCAACAATGCAATGTAGATACGGACAAAAGGTGCAAATATCCCATTTAACCACCTTGGGAATGATGTTCTCATCGACCGTTTGTAATTCTGTCTTACAAACTCTTACTTTTTATCATGATTTGTGTAAATATTTAGAGTAGTTTCTTTTGTAAAGGCTATCTGTGAAGTGCATCTCTTGTCAACATTAGACGCCACGTTAGGTTTAAAAAGATTGTCAATTTTTCGAGCTGTGAAGAAACAATTATCGAAGACGAACTAACACTTATCTTGTATGGCTAACATAGTTAGTTTCTCTGTCACCTTTAAGTGTCAGTAAATAATCTCTTTGTGCTGACTTGATCTTCTGACCAGGCTCGAGAATGCTGAGGAAAGGCCATCTTGACGATTCACCGTCAGCCCGAAGGTCAAGTCGCTAAGACGTACCCAAACAGCCAAGACACCTCAACAACATTCTACGCGCTATGTGTTTGGCCACTAAAAATGTATCCGATTCATTTCTAATCTCAAAAAATCCTACCGAGGTGAAAAATATTTCCTGACCACGGTACGTAGCTTTGAGGAACATAACATAAAGTAAGCGGTCAGTGTTCCCGTGTAAGAGGCTATAGCCCATTGTTATTACGGACAGGCTTAATAAAGGGTCATAAAGTGAAACAACCTGCCTACTCTAAGACACGGACTTTATCACACATTCCCAAGTCAAATTTATAGAATTTTCATCTCATTGTTATGTAAACAAGAGAATAATCCTATATCATCTCGGCCATTTGTCTGATCTCGTCTGAATACCTGGGTATATTGTCATGTAGTTGGTCAGTCGATATGAAGACTGTTTTCAATTTAAAAAAAAATAAAATAAGACACGCATTTTTTTTCATTTGTTTGAACTGTTTTTGGTTTTGGTTTTGGCAGTGTCCCTGTGGTCCCCGGAACAATCGACATCTCTACAAACCTTGAATAGTTTGTCTATTATGGCTACACATTGTAGATACACATTTACCTGTATAAAACAAAGTACACTCAATCACAAGAATCTCTGAAATATCCAGGTATTGTGTTTTGTGGCTGTTGTTCTCGTTGTTAATAATGAAATGGTCCATAAAAACATCTTAGAGGCCATGAAATCAGACATGGGAATTTGCATTGGTTCCATTTACTTAGATTTCTTGTGTTGCCCACTTGCCTTGTTATAGATATAAAATGCAAATCTCGTACCTCGTGGTTTTTATACCTACTAGTCCCTCCACTATCACACCTGTCCCCCAGGGCACACCTATTCTAACAGTAGAAACCACAGGTTAAGAGGATGCCCCAATGACTGGGCAGGTGAGTCAGCTGTGGTGTCCTCTACCTATAAACATTCCACACATTTACTATGTAAAACATCACTCTACCAGTTACCGGTAAGTTTTATTAATTTACTACTGCTGTTTTATAGTAATCATTTTAATTGGTTGATTTTATTAATTTAATAACCTGCAAATCAATAATACATTAAAAAAAACAAACGACGCAGACAATTCACCTGGAGTAATACATCCACAAACCAACCAATCATTCATTATATCTATCCATAAAGTAAATATATAATGGAGAGATATACTTGTAATTGATATCAATAGACTATGAGAAACCACGGTGAATCCCACCAGTTTATTTTTTAGTTGATGTATACCCAGCGCTAGTGTAAATATTATATTCACAGCTCATTCTCGTGTGGCTTTATTATCATCCCTGTATGTTAAATTCTGTTTGGAGTCCCGCACTCTGCCAATTGTCGGCCAACGTCCGGCGCCCTGAGATTGTCCACTTGGTATAGTTTTTGTATGGAGCCGAGCATATCTCCACGGTACTTAAACCATTAGAATTCTCAAATCTGCATTATCCGTGAATGTCAATAATCGCGTATTTCGTGAAACATATGTGTTAAATTAGCGCGTGTGATAACACATTTAACACTGTGTTCCACATCTTTACAGACATGTCGGAACATCCTGCGACACTTTCCGTACCGGTTCAGTTATCTCGGATGTGAATGGAGCAATAATATTACACGAAAACGTGTAATGTTCGCCGGATGTTTTGAACGCACGTGCATGGAAATCAACCAAAGTACTCCGTGGATTTGTATTTCAAAAACCCACATCAAGCAAGACTGTTTCTCGGGTAAAATCTCATTTAAACAAAACACCGTTCCTTTTTTATTATGACTTATTGCACATGACCTGTAAGTATTTTAATAATGATGTAGTTACTATGACGTCACCACATCAACACAAGAATAGCCTTCAGACGTAAACAATAAACACGTGGATAACTAAGTCATATGATGAAAGTAAATCCATGGAAGTTACCTCTGCTTCGTTATCAGTTTAACAAGTGAACTGTTTATTTACTATGAACAAATTAGGAACTCGGGGAGATACGGAACATACACACTGTATCTACATTTTAGCGCGAGTACGGCAAACAGCATATGGGAACAGAGCAAACTCTAAACTGGAAAGCGATGTAGACTATATATAGGTCAGTGGGCGTAACTCATGAATATTCAATAGTTACGACCGCCATTGAAATGAGGTCGCCATCAGAGATTATTTACGGGACGGAAATGGTCGAGGTTTCAGACATGCATGCTTTACAGAATGACTGTTTCTCTAATTATGTGTTTTTGTGGTAGTATTTTTTTAATGATTTTTACAATGTGTGTATTATTTGCATGTCTTTTTTCCAGCCCATGGGTTGTAAGCCGTGAATCTGTAATCACATATAAATTATTTCACATGATATTGTATCGCCTGACATCATATATGTGTGTTTATCTTGTAATATATACCTGGACTTTGTAGGAAAACGAAGGACTTTGCGCTCCAACAAAAGAAAATACATCCCACAGCATTGAGTATTGACACAATCAGATTATGTGGGGTGACGTATGTTTCCAATGACCCAGTTTACGCGAGGAAACAAAGAATAGATAGCAGGGAGATTTAGATACTTACCTGTTAAATGACAAGCAAAACAATGTATGAAACCTATCTGAAGTCACGAGACTTAGCACCAATAGCTGAACGAGATTAAGGCGGGATTACGCGGGATCCACGATGGCAGGTAGGAATCACGTGCGGGAAGGGTTTATGAATGGAAGTCTGTATATATAACGGTTATCAAGATTCAAGACAGCCCGTTTTATTTTTATTATTATGGACGGTTATGTAAAAGACGGACTGTTGTTGTTGGTATCTGGTTGTTCGTTGGACTATGGAGACAAACAAATGCGGATTTGTTGTGGTGTCCACCATTTTTAATTTTCAGTCTTTGTATAATAGCACTGTCTTTTATATGGGGATTTTTTTGGCTCACGTTGACCATTTTGACAAGCAATCTGCGAAACAGATTTTGTAAATCACATACATTCATACATACAAACAAACAACGAACAAACAAACAGACAAACAAACAGGCAAACAAACAAGCAAACAAACAAACAATCGAACAAACGAACAAGCAAACAGAATCCGAGAATCTGAAAATGCGCCGTTGTTGTTGTTTATGGTTTTGGCCTGTGTTGTTCCTCATATCTGGACTGTGAATTAAAACATGTTAATACCTTGGTATCAATTAACTGTATCCATACTGTAGGTTATACAAGAGAGTTATCAAATCCTAGACTTTGACAAATTATTCCAATATTACCTGTGTTGATTATTCCGGGGCCGGTATATACAAACCACTACCGGTATTATCAACGTTAAACTTCGTTCCATTTTTAAAATCAGTTACAAGCAAACTGAACAACCTTTAGCGGTGTTTTAAAACTGGAACACGCAAACCTTCATAGTTTGCATGGCAGCTTAATGTGAAATAGTTTTATTTCAGGTATATGGAAGCTGTTTATTATAACAAAAAAAAAATCTAAATTTGCTACCACAGCGATAATGTGTGAGAATTGACGGTGCTTAATTTGACCTATTTTTTTTACTTACTTTATAGTATATGTAGAGATTTCGTTATAAATCCTGTCGGAAACTGCGTCCAGTTAGAAAAAAATATATACGCTTAAGAATGGGTGAGCATTGCTCCGTTCCAAAGACACGAAGGAATTTATATCTTCTTGTTTGTTCGCTTATCATTTAACACACAAAGGCTTCTGAATAAAACTGTTGTAATCCTCAATAAACGGAAGCTCAGATATTAAAACACAACTGATCAGGAAATATAAACCTATTGGCCAAGCGGTCAGCCCGTGCGTATTTTACTCAACACACAAAACAAAGCAGACCGAGCCAAGTAAGTTACCTAATAAATATATAGTTAGACCTGCATTTTGTACATTCTCGCAAAATAATATCAAGGGCCAATTTTAGCTACAATAGCTCCAAGAAATAGGATTGAGATAGGCAAACTGCGAAAACTTGACTGAACTGGTAACTGAATACAATACTTCTATTTACTTCATTAACCTACCTTTTAACTTCGTCTTTTAGAAACCGTATAGGCGTGTGCATGATGTTTACGATATGCGGCTTTTGAAAATGTGTCCACTTTTTTTAAATATCATGTGCCAGTTTTTCCAGATTCCGAAAATATTAAGTACGTGTTTCAAGCGGTGTTGACACTTAATTAGTACATTCAGAACTTTCATAATACAAGACTTTTTCGCGCAGTTTGAACAATTATTATAACAGAGAGACTGATAGGAAAAATATTGTGTGTGACCAGGTTAACTGAGTGCAACTGGCAAGACTTTCTTAACTTCCGCCATAGGTGTTAAAATCACCTGAATTGTTAAGGCCGAAGAGAGGGAATTCCCTACTCTCGTGTTGCAGTTCCCGAGCTGGCGATTTCACTGAGCATACTAGAAAATAAGCGAACAAATATCCCATATAATTTCCAAAAACAGTTTCCGTATTTTTGGCAGTGTTACCACGTAAAGATCAATATATATGCGTTTCTGTTGTTTAGCTAAGCTCGGTCTTATCAAGGGAAAGGACCACATTCGATCACGTGACTTGTGACTAGGACGGCATTTAATTGGTCGACTGATTTAGAACGTATGTCTTATCGATAGACACTGATTGACGAATATTTGCAATGACGCGTAAAAGCTTCGTTTTGAAAAAACGGGAGTTGGATACAGATTGTGACCAGGCTTGAGACATGCCTAACCAAACTTGGCACGCGGATGGGTTTCGTCGGAGATATAAAAAAAACTGTTTTGTGTTTTCTCTGGTTGAGTCCTTACGTGACGACATTGTCACATATCGAACAGAGGAAGACGAAAGTCGAAAGCTAAATAACTGTAAATAAATGAATATCCGTTTCTTATCCCATTCGATCTGTTGCAAACAGTCGATGTTTAGTTACATGTTGTGTGAGTCGTCTGGCGATTCATCGGAGAATTGCTTCCAGCGTTCAATCATCGTTTCTAGGATATATTCGTATGTACACGAATTCGTCTTTCTCATTCCATTCAAACGTGCGCTGTCAAAGCTTACAGGTCTGAGTGTGGACTCTCGTGACATTTAAATGGTAAAGAATGTTTGAGAAAGACAACAGGTATATTTTTTTTAATTTCAGATATATGCGTTTATACATTCTTTAGCAATAGAGTAATAAATGCAAAGAGGAAGACTCACAAACAAATCTGATCAACTTCAACGTCATCCATTAGCATTGATCTTCATCATTTACAAACCTGTCAAAAATTTGTTAGTTGAAGTTTCAAAGTGCGCTGAATACTGTCCAGCATTCAGAAGCGCTACCAGCATTATCTTGAACGGCGTTTAAGACGCAAAATAGAACAAAATGTAAAAACTCAAATCTAACCGCTGTAGATACAACTTTCTCTATAATGTATCATGTATCTAGGCTTTTCTAGGCATTACCAGTGAGGAACCCAAATTTTCCAGAGAGGTGTTGACAGAAAGTGTTAAGCCAGCACTCAATTTTACCTTACCTGAGCTTACCTATATGTCTGCCTTAAGTATCACAGCCACTACCTTAATCGGTCGTGATCAACTGGTTTGACATGATGATGGCCAGTGCCCAGCACGGACTTCATTAAACCTGCCTGTCATTTCAGATCGTTTGATGAACATCACACACAACAAACACACTCAAACCGTCACGTGTAACTCGTAATCAGAATGTTTATTTGATAACTGAAATCGTGTTAAACAGCACACCCAACATTCACCATATTTGTTTGCTTTAATTGTTAACAAGAGCACGTTTCGTTACACGCAAACATTTACTGCCTTTTTATGTAACATTATGACATATAAAGTATGTATATGTGTGTTGTCGTACATTTGCAAAACTAAAACATCAATTGCAAGAAGTTAGAAAATAGTTATGTAACCCATTAAAATAAGAAGTGCAATATTCGGCGATATATATAAGCCATAAACGACCATTTAGATTTTGGGATTTGGTTGAACGTTTTAATGCTTTGAAGTAATGCATCTGAGCGGTGGAGGTCATTAAGTTTAGATTGTCAAGAAAAAACGTCTGCCTAAGAACTGAAATTGGAAAGTGTCTCTGGATAGAATCAGCTTCTTGTTAGGTAATCCAGACTGTCGGAGAGTTTTGTGTGCTATCTCTTGCCGGGATCCTTTTACACATCTCCGGGTATCGTGTGCTTCAAAACTAAGGATTCCCCAGAGTTAAATAACCTTATTTAAATAGAAGTCGTTTGACGCTAAAGCCGTGGAATAGTGTTTAAGTATATTACCAGCTTAAGATTTCCCCGTGCATTGCTGTTGTCGTCATTACAGGCTTTCGTCTTCTTGGATGTGGTTAGGAAGCAATGGCATTGACACCGAGAGTGGCGTGTGCAGCCAGATACACTCCGGGTTTCACAGATTAAATATGCCAGGTATTCTCGTGCACTTGGGATTAGATGTACAGAGAAATAACAGGTGCTCCGATTAAAATTTTGTTATTCAGCTGTTTTCGATATGCTTCGTTTGAATTTGCAGATTTATGTAGTGGCGTGTCTGCTGATAAACCTTCAGTGGCGACTGAAGGGAGGACTCGGGTAGGACTTTGGGGAAACTTGCATATCGCAAAATGTTATCTTCAGTTTCATGTATCTAGTAGAGCATTCTATTGTTTTATTTTATTACATGTTTGATGACAAACCATCTTAAAAGGGGGATCTTAATCGCACACTATTTTTTTTATTTTCGTGATCGACAAACGTTGAGACACGGTTTGTTGGTATAAGGGTTTGGCCAACAGTATCTGGTCATTACTGAACGTGGGACGGTATCCTGGAATGGTTATATTTACAGTTTTAAATGGCCTTGTATACATATAAATAAGACACCTATCTACAGCATATAGCTATTATGACGTTTATATTATTTCATGATTAACAACGTTATGGATGGTGAACATAATAACAGAGTACATTTAAATTAATAAAAACATTCTCATGCTCTCGAAAATTGTGCAAAGATCAACTCCTTTAACTCAGTTTCTTTGAAAAACCGAAGGTTTATTGTATTCGCAGGCACTGTGTAATATCCTCCTAATAAATTAATATGCATTTGTATTTATTGGAGCTTTGTTGTAAATAAAACTAACGTATTAGAGCCACTATGTATGACATTTAGTTTTATTATTGTTTTAAATAATTCTTGAGAATTTACCATGTTTTAGTTAAAGCTATTAAAAGTGCAGGCCTCGCCAGTCAAGCAAAACAATATCGTATCGACTTTAAAATACACGTTATCGGTTCACATTTTCACAATAACGGTTATGTTGGCCTGTTTTGTCAATCCTCCGACGACAGTTGTCGTTAGCTCCTATACCCATTGACGATAATGGCCCGTTAGCATTTGCTCAGGCAGAACCTTTAACGAAATCAACAGCATCAAGGTCACGGCTCTTCTGAACGAATAGAACCATCGAACGAATTCCCACTCGGGGCAGTTATAATCGTGGTTAATGATGTAATCTATCATGAGCTGCTTCCCGGATGAGGAAAAGAAAAGGAATTGTGCGCTAGCAAATTCTATCACGAACAAATCAGTATTATAGGCTGTGACAATATATCAAGACACTCGAAAAACAGGAACAACCAGACCGGAAGTCTGTGAAGCTAAATCGGATAAGGACATGATATTCTAACATATTCTTCGTGACTAAGCTCGTGTAATAATCGTCATTAAGTTGATCTTGGCGGCTAATCTCATGTCAAACAAAATCTGTGAGAAAAACAGAGAGTCAATAAAAACAAAACAGACGCCAGATGAGGGAATAAACATCACTTTTTGTTCTTTTCCTTCAAATGGAGACCAGTATCGAGTTTTTTCTTTTCGTTATTTAAACAACAGTACGTGAAAAATCTGAATGTGGAAAGACATATTTTAGAAAAAAGTTACTCCTGAAGAAGGATGTTCAAAAGTAGGAATTAATTAAACATGTCATCCGAAGAGGAATTTAATCGATGGAATGCAGGCACAAATTTCTACAAACACTCTGCCATGTGATTAGCCGATTCTTCACAAGGCAGGTATATTCCCAAGATAGAAACAAGTACAATTTTGTCGGAGGTTTTATTCCTTGCTTTGTATCTGTAGTTTAGTTTATAAACTAACTAATGTACAGAGAAAAAAAAATACACAGGAAAAAGTACAAGTGATTCAAATGTCTTTCAAATTGTGATTGAACCGATCTCAGAAAACATTAATGACAAAGCGCTTGCGACAAAAACACAAATTCTGCACGGTTATTTCATTATAGTGTGTGAACTTCATTGTTGACAACATAGCGCTGTAAATCTTACACATAGAAATCAAAGCTTAGCCTTATGGGGTGGACATATAGCTTTTTCCAGTTTCTCGAATTTTCGTAATAAAACAATACATACGATCATCATTTAAAACAGACCAAATGCATGCGCTTAACACAAATAAAAAAAGTGGTAGTAATGTATATAATTATATAAAATAGGAAAATCTTTGTTCCGTGAATTTATTTCTGAATTCCCACACTGGGGTAAGTGAGTATATCGAGCCAGTTTAACTGTCTATATATGTACTGTGTAGATAAATCTATATGAATAGCCATTGACTTGTATGCTTAAATCCTCCTCCCATTCCAGCCAAATGATTTTATAACATGATTTACACAGAGATAAACACAAATCTTTTCCTGATTCGGGCAAATGTATTTACACAGTCTTTTTTGTTTCTGATAAACGCAGATATACATATAGGCCTACTGTACATATAGTCTGTTGGACAATTATATTGCGTACCTCGATAAGATAAGCTCGACCCAATTTTCTGGTTGTTGATTTTACTCTTTCCAGCTTTGGTGTGAGGAATGGAAACCATGCCAGAAGTTCCCCATACGCCCTAAAACGTGCCCGAATGAATTAAATCAGGATTACAGAGCTCAATTACAAATGGTGACTCTTTTGGTTCGGAGGCGAGAAACCGTGCTGCCAAACCACAAACTGCCCGTGAAAAGTGTTGTTGGATTTTATATAATCGTACTTGGCAACAACCGTATTGATTTAAACAGACATTGCCACCTATAATGCAATGTTCCCAATAGCTCCTTGATTAGCAGAGGAACAACCAAAGTTTTTCAAAATAAAGTTTGTAAGAGGCGAAAGTCAAGCTTTAATACCTGGTTTTAATTTAAGGGTGTCAAATACTTATAAGTTAAGCTTACTTGAGCGACAACACCGCACCTTTTACGCCATAAAAACACATGTATGTTTGGTTAAGACGTCAGGGTTGTCGTTGATTATGCTCTATCTATCGTAATAACAACACAGCTGCTGGTCTCAAGGTTAAAGCGCCGAGTTTGTCGCTATCTTCTATAAATAAAGTTCAAATGACGGTTGTGTACATCTTTAAGATAAGTAAATTCATTTGACATTGTGGTTGACTGTAGTATCGTCTGGGAAATCCACCCGGCTGTCTGTCACTATCAGTCTTAATATTCTCTTATTACCATACATTGTGTACAGTAAAAAAATTGCAAACAAGAGATTTTACATCTATCGTATTGCCTGTATAAATTAAGCAGGAATGAGTTTCAGAATACAGTATTTGTCAATCAAGTCCGGACGTATTTCTCCGAAGTAAAACTAGTGTTATATACCAATCATGAACGGATTGGTAGTTTGGAATCAGCTGTGGATGTTACTTGTATACACGGAAATTTTCAAATCGAAGTTAATGACATAGTGGACAATTGGCGTATCCAACCTGCACCCCTTTTCTTGATTTTTCAAACTTATTGCAGTCAGGCAATAAGTTTGGCAACACAAAAATAGGTCTAATGTACGGTCTAATGAAAGTTCCCATTATGTAAGGATTTCCGATTGTTAATTAATGGCTTATATATTTGTTTCTTTTGGAATATGCATAAGCATCATACCGATGTCCATAAGACTGTAAACTTTAGCTGATGAACTGTATATTGATTACAACGTTATAGATAAATTTCAAACTAAGGATACCTAATAATTCATTTGACATTGTGTTTTATTAAAATATCGACTGAGACTTCAATCCTGTTATATGACTTATATGATATGCAAAATACTGTTTACTTAAGCAGATCAATTGACTTGTCCATAAATTACAACATAATAGTTTAATTGAAAACAAAGAATACTTCATTGGACTGAATAATTTTGCATATTATTTAAACATTTTTTTAAAGCATTCTTACAATCCGGTTTTTATTTCATCCCGGAGATGTATAGTCGTGAACTAGGATGTTATTGCTTGTTGACCAGGGGTTGGCGGCTTACATGTCACTCCTCGCAAAAAATATACCTGACCAGTTCAGATCTATGCCTGGTTTTAAATATTTTAAAATGATACATAATATAACTTCAATTGCATCATTTCAAAATAGGAATGGAAAAGGTTTATTTACATTTGACATGTTATAATGTTTTATTTTGCCGGGTTCGTCAAATCATTATCACACTGTATCGAGTTGCTGTGAAAATTGGAGTTCGGAATGTTGTCAGCACTCCCATATGGCGTTCACACTTCTGCAAATATCTCTCCTTCAAATACAAAAGACTTCTCACAGCTTCTGATGTACTGGATCGAACAATCGTTACATTGTCTCATTATCACTTAACACATAGCCTTTGATTCTGACCCAAAACTTACAAAAGAAACGTGCAATTCCGAGAAAATGGCAACTTCAAATTCAATGAAGTTATACCAAATAAATTAGAAAATAAAACAATATTTTAAAAAAATCTATGTACATGTATAAGCATTGGTTGAAATTTCTCACAGGATAATTTCTCTTTCCAAATAATATATCTATGAAAACACTGTAAATCAATCTACAATAGTAAAAATTAAAAAATATGATAATGGTTTTATCATCGTACGAATGTTTAAATGATCAGAATAGTCTACATTGCATTCAAACAAATATCGAGGACCTGTTTGTTCGGAACAAAAAGATACAAAATTTAAGTCCCGAACGCTCGCCGTTTTACGTCAGATTCTGTTTTCAACTCAGACATTTATTACTACAAATATTATGCTATAGAGATCGACAACATGGTACCTTACGTCAGCTTTTTTTTGTGTTTTTAATTTGGCGGAAAGCCTATTTAATAATTTGAGATAAAGGTGGCAACTCTATCACTTAATTAGCTTTCTAAAAAAAAAAACACGCTATTTTGCATTTGCATGTTTCTTTATACGCATGATGGAAGAGCTGTGACATGCTGGACTAAAACAAAAGTACAAATTAAGTTTTTTTTTGCATCAAAGTTTGTTACTTTTAATGATTGTTAACAAAAAAAATCAGTTACGTTTGAATTTGGATAATTTCTCTATCTCTTGTGTCGTTATCAAGGGAGTGAGAATGCAGTACCAATTGATGTTATTAGTATAGAAAGGATCGTCCCAAGTGAAAAGCCTGGTGTCAATAATTACAGGGAAAGGTGTTCTTGTAGTCTCAATCCATACACCAGTCTGTATCAGTGAGGTTATTAACGTGTCGTAACGCTACACCAATTAAGGTTAGCCGCCAATCCGGAATCTAGTCAATTCACACACTAATCAACGTTTACTAAGGCCTGTTACATTGTAGATACACTTTGTGACAAACACATTGTTTCTCCCCCATCATCAGTAGGACAATAGACACACAGTAGTTAGCTCAGCCCGTTTTCCCATTTGTTTGAAGGGATGCAATACAGATGCTATGATGTATTTGAACATCTCCCAAATATTACACATCATAGTGATCTTCTAGCCTCACTGTCACGGTCCCCAATCGACAGAGAGGGGATGCAGCAATTATCAAAAAGAAACGCGGAAACCATTTATGCAATGACTGCTTTCTATAACTGAGATAACGCTCTAGAATGATGATTTTTTGTGGGGTCCTTTTTATAAGGCTAACATTTGTTTAAGGGCTTTCCTTTATTTAAATGCTAAAATCGATGAAATGCATTTTTTAAAATTTGTATGCTTTAATGAGGCTTAACCGGTTAAAAATCTATTTGAAACAATAACGATGTTAGTTGACCGAAAGAACTGGCTGCAGTTTTTAAAATGATCTCCTTCTATGAGCTGAGTCAAACATATCACTGTGTAACCGATCCTCCGTAACCACATAATAGGTTCAATGATCCACATAGATTATAATTTTCCTTTTATAAAGATGCAAAAACATATCATCGAGTCAGAAGCTTGTTTAATTTGCTTTGTGCGGGTATGAAATTCAATAGGTGCTAAGAAAAGAAAAAAAGTTGGAAAAAAGTAAGCAAAACGGTCTTCCAATATAACACAAGATAGCTTGCGTCACTCTATATATGTAGCTATCGTAAGAGAGGAAAGCTGTGTTCGATGTGATATGTGAAATGTTCGCTGTGGCCTGAGGAAACTGCTACTTAACTCCGTGGACTGTCGTTTACTCTTCTCGTGTTCTCGCCCCGTCGATCAATAGGGGGCTGGTTTGTGGAGGGAGCCCGTTACCAGATTACCGCAGTAGAGAGAGGGGGTAACTAGAGGGACGTCATCGCGCCCCGGCCAGATTCCTTATTCAAGACACAGCAGTTGCAGAAAGCTCTGCCGTCCAATATTTATCGAGCGAGCAGCCAAGGGCCGCAGAGCATTTGTTGAACAGAGGCCTGGAGTAAAGAAGAGTGGACTCGCTTAGATGGCAGTTTTACCTGGCTATACATGGACAGGTGGAATACACCTGGGCATCTTTTACTAATTACCAACATCTTACAGATACTTACCTTACTAAAGTGTCACTAATACCTAGCTGTGCTGTGTTATCAAATAGTGTTGAGAACTTTGGAAAATTTGACCTGTGTGTCTTGTTTTCAAACTTCCCCGGGATAATTGCAAGGTAAGGCGGTTAATGTTTCTCTTTTCGTGATACATGGGCCACGTTCAATATTAACTTTCTCTAGCTCTGTTACGTAGGATACGTTCAATGAAGAAACAACTTAGGTCGCGTTCATTTGTCTGACTTAAAACTTCCACTAAGTCAATTACTTTTTTAAATGCAGACGGAAAATGACTACTTTATTTTATAAGGTTTATAAATATTGCCATCTACACAAGATAGATTCTAATCCATGCTGAATTATTAAATAACATGTTCGATTGCTTTATAGTTGAAGTGATACTATATGAAACAATGAAACACACCTCAAATGGCCTTTTGCATATTCGGTAAAAGGAAATATTTTACATTATAACCAACATTTACGCTCATTACTGATACAACAACATTGTATTGTGGAAAATATGATTGTTTTTGTCGTTTCTTCGTTCTTGTTTCAGATACTAAAACCTCACTTTTATATAGGAATTTTCTTTTTTAATATATAACCGTTCAGTACTGGTAGTTTGACGTGATTGACAATTTTAAAATATAATTGTAGACAACATGATATATACCAACATGATCAAAAAAGTACCATAGTCCTTTAAATAACATCGACTTGGTATTGTTTTGGGAAACAGAAAGTCTTGAATAAATGCCTAAATCTGCAGAACCGTCTTTTACCGTTATAATCTAACATAAAGAAGCGTACTATACTATCTACTAATCACAAATCTTCCATCAACTGGAAAATTTAAATCCAACTATTTCAGTTTTGGAGATTCCGATAGCTGAGTTTCCCCTTGTTTTTAAACGTTCATGCACCAATAAATAACATATAATGTTTAAATATTATATGTATCAACTGGTCCAAATTATTAGCAAAATACTATGAACTGATTACGAACAATATCGGTTGATAGTAATTATTAGTCGTGGTGATCTTTTATGCTCTTTGCATTGGTTAACACCACATACCATTTGTGATCATGATTCCATTCAGGTTTGTCCCACTTTAATATGTTTATAAAACTTTATCACATCTAACAGGGTTGTAGATTAATAAAAATCCACGAATCGTCTCACTTTCTAAATAAACTCCCAGAAATGAGTTTCTTAATAGATCTTAATCACGAAGAGTTTATTATACGTACGTTAGTTAACTCCGGTTGCATTCTGTTGATTTGCATGGTATCTATATACGCTATGTCCATACATTGTTATGGCGCGTTGCACTTCATGTTTAATTTTTATTGGAAATTAACGGTCAGGGTATTTTCCTTACTTGACGAGTGTATTACCAGCATTTGGTGGAAACTCCAGCAAAAGTCTTGAAAAACACACTTGAAATGCTTTAGTTAAATTCAAAAGTGGCATGGAAACATTGGTTATGTACGGTAAACTAAGGATGGCACAACAATATACTGGACAACTGAACCTATTTTAGATTCAAACCATATGCCTAAGAAATACCGCTTTAGCCGGCAGTAATCGGATTCAGTTTTTAAGCAGTGTAATGTAGAATCGTTTATCATTGTATGTCATTTTGTCATTCTTTTTAACGCTTCTCTGTTTGTGCTGTTAATATTTTCATATTTGTGAGGTGCTGCTTTTCAACGGAAAGTAAAATTAGATCTAGCATGCACAGCTAACAGTTTTCTAAGTGTATGACCATTTGTATTATCGTGTTATTGCCAGATCCTCCCGACATTGTTTGGTAAACGTATTGTGGATAAATTGTATCGTATATAGGTGGTAGCTGTGTACAATTGACAATGATTCGGTAAAAACTCGTTAAAATATCCACAATCGGTAAATTAAAAATAATGCAATGACCACCAACCAGTGTGAATGGTTTGGTGTGTTTTGTTGTTATACTTTTAAAACCTAAATGATGTGTTATTAAAATTCCATGATGCATTTCTCAAAATACACATGTAAAAGTGTCTCAAAATTACGAAAAGACCTTCTACACACTACGAAACCTTCTACAAACTATAAGATTTTCTACAAACTACAGGGCCTTCTACAAGCTACCTTCTACAAACTATAAGATTTTCTACAGACTACAAGGCTTTCTACAAGATACCTTCTACAAACTATAAGACATTCTACAAACTTTAAGACTTTCTTCAAATTATAAGACCTTCTACAAACTGTAAGACCTTCTACAAGCTACAGGGACTTCTACAAGCTACTTTCTATAAACTTTAAGACCATATGCAAAATATAAGACCTTCTATAATCTTTAAGACATTCTACAAACTATAAGTCCTTCAACAAACTATAAGACCTTGTACAACCCTTAAGACATTCTTCAAACATAAGACATTCTTCAAACTATAAGACATTCTACAAACTATAAGACATTCTACAAACTATAAGATCTTCTACAAACTATAACACCTTCTACAAACTACAATGCTTTATACAAACTTTAATGTTTTCTACAAACTATACGACCTTCTAGAAACTTTAATGCCGTCTACAAACTATAAGACCTTCTACAATCTATAAGACCTACAAACTGTAAGACCAACTACACACTATACAACCTACTGTTAACTATAAGACCATTTACAAACTATAGTGCCGTCTTCTAACTATAAGATCTGTTGCAAACTGTAAGACCTTATACAAACTGTAAGACCTTATACAAACTAGAATGCTTTATACAAGCTATAATGCTTTATACAAACTATAAGATATTTGTTAATTGGTAAGACTGTTGAATTTTTTTCCAAGAAGTCTCGTAAACGAATACATTTTCACGATCTGCTTATCTCGCACCATCTTTATTGTAAATGTATCTGGCTTTTATTATTTGTTCTGGAGCAACCGCTATCTGTCATTCATGTGTTCAAACAGGCTGCCAGAGTTAGTAGGAACATGAGGAACGCCTGAACTTTAACCTCCAATAAATAGGGCAAAAACTGTTCTGTAAATCAGGTCACATCCTATTTTCAATGGATTCCTAACTTTTACATTGTTTTCTGCTTTGGCCAATATGAAATAGCCGTCGAATCATGGATCCTAGTTATGATACAAAAAGATAAAGCTGTTTGTAAATGTTAGGGTTCGTCTTCATTTTAGAAGGAAATGTGCTGACGATTCCTCACCTCCATCACAGAAGAGTGTAGTAGCTCAGTGTAGTTGGCCAGTCCCGTTAAGACTGCAAATCTATGTAGGGATGGTCAGCTCTTCCCTTTACACCTTGGCCATGTTTTGAAGTAACTAAGCTAGCTTCGTGGATTTGTCTTCAAGAAGAGCAAGGATTGGTTTTGGGCTTTAATCTGTTTCAAGTGAGACAGGAGATTATCTCAGTATCTGGGATTACTGGCTGATTCTCCCTACGATCTGTACTTATCGCTTTTGGTATATTGTTAGAAAAACACTTTGAATTGTTGGCTGTCTAACCCATGCCGTGCCTCTTTTGGCAAACGTGCAGGTGAATGGGCTTTTTACAGTTTAAAAAGTGAAAACAAAAAAAGATTACCAATAGCAAACAATTAGTTGGTTTGCCTGCCGTATCGTTTATATAATTCTGGAAGTGGAAATCAACTGAAGGAAAATACAATGGACACACATGTAAAATAAGTATTTTTCGTACATAGTTTCTTAAAGTTTTGTGATAAACTCATGGTTAGACTTATTTACTTAACTCCATTCACTGCAAGATAGGGATCTATTTCCTTCATTGCTGCTATCATTCTTCAAAGTGCTATGGGAAAGATTTACCGATATATCTGAAGTTCGTTTTTGGTTTATAGACTCCTTAGACTTAGGTCAGGAAGGCTATATCCCAATCTCCGAATAGCTGGACAGTTCTGGGTAATTTAGAAATTTTGTTAACTGATGGAGGGGTCAGCCTAACAGGCTTTCATCATACAACTGTTGACCAACTTGTTTTGTAACACCTTCTCTTTGCCAAACATGACCCGATTTCCCTAACCCCTGATTGTGGCTGCAACAAGCTCTTTGTCCACTACCGCTTCACAAACAATAGCCACAAACGCCATCCAATTTAAGAATGACCCTTTTCATAATCTGCCGTGTACAAAATACAAAATACAAGGTCATTGCCTTTAGGAATCAATGCCATTAAAGGCGTTGTGCCTGTTAAATACCGCAACAGTTCTGTTAATCTCTTAGGCACACTGTATAGAGTTGACAGTAACACATTGGTCCGGTGGGTGGGATCATGATCCGCAGACTCTGCCAAAAAGAGCGGCTCCTCTTTATGGCTATCCCTATACATACCCCAGCAAACAAAGCCCTCTCCGGACTCATCTCAATGCCCCTACCTTGGGAATAGAGAAATTTTGAGGGCTAATTGTCGCCGAGATATGACAATAATTTGAAGTGCTAGATCTGTGTGAGGAAGCTTCTAGCCAATACGGGCCAATAGCCAAAATTCCAATTACAGACTAGTGGGCTTGTTTATCGGTCGACCTTGAGGATGTTGTCGGTGTATGCCGATCTCACCTAGCGGATTATCAAATCGAACATATATCTGATCTGTATTCATGTAGACAAATGTGAATGGCCTCCCTGAGTCAATTAGAGACTGCATGCGGGGCGTAACTTCGTCAAAGCGAGTTACGTATTCTGTATGCCATTACGTCCGTGGTTACACATGAGCTCGGGCCACGAGAAGCCATGCAGTTACCCAGACTGACATAGCGACTAGATGCAATTGTGTAATTCAGGTAGGCAATCTTATATGTAAATATTGTTCCTGATTTCTAAGGGGTTGGTTCAGTTTTTTCTTAGACCTTGACTTAGCTGATGTGTATGTCTGTCTAATGACTCTTTGAACCATCTCGTTCTCCGCTCTGTTGTCATATGGAGTGTTTTGTTATCTCATTGTTGAACCAGATCAGAGAATGTCTCCGCAAGGTGGGCACACTGACGCGGTGGCATTTGAATTAAGGACCTGACCGTTACAGACGCCCATTACATTTGAAGCAGAGTTGTTAATACTTTCCAAGGCCTTATGTCCTGCTTTTTTAAAATTCACCTCTTCAGATTTTTACGGACAAAACATTTACAAGAAGAGCATCACATCCACACTGGTCTAAATCTACAGCGCCATCTACAACTATCAAATAAGAAGCTGTAGCACTCATGGCAACGGTACCTCTATAAGCCACGTAATATTTGGTCTGAAAGGCGGGTATCAACCTATATTACTACATTGTATCATGTTAACTTCACGCGGTGCTGTGCTGCATATATATGGCTACATCAGCCTTCCATTTGATTGCGTTGCACCGCTTTCAGGCACACGTCAGTTAAGTGCCGAAAACAGAAAACTTTATATGGACTAGAAATAGGGCAAGGCTAATAGGTGAAGTAATGGTTTGATATTCCATAAAACTCGGCAATTCGAGACATTGCTACAAGTGCTGTTTCTTCTTTTGAACTATACACAGATGCAGAGGTTAAATTTATTTATTAGGGTAACAAGCTAATAATTCCCATCTATTTTATTGACTGGAATATATCACGTGGTTATAGAGAATATCTCGTTATCAAACCTCCACAGGTATAACACATTGTGTTCACCAATGGGTGCTGTTGTAGTTCAGAGTTTGATTCATTATCTTCCGTACATGTGTGTACTGCGCAATGGCCTTTGATTCTTGAAAAAACGACAACGGTTTGCTGTTGATAGATTTTGAGGCTGTGTCCACTTTAGTTTCGTCCATATGTCTATTATCAATTCTAATCCAGTGTATAAGTGTAACAAGGGACATAATCTTTACACACGATACGTTTTCAGACATATAAGTATTTAAGACAGTTGGCCATCGATATATGTTTTGTGCTATATAAAGACTAGGTTTTATTTCAAGGTTAAATATAGCTGGTTATAATCTGTGTAAGTGAGCTCGGTGTAGTGTATTATATATCCAATACTCTCTCACATATCAAGAAAAATCTCTCAAGCCATAGTTATGTTGAAGGCCTTTTTGTCGTCCAAAAATGCTGTATATTCTGAGGTAAAACAGAAGTGCACGTTTCGCCGATCCATACTGAATACACAAATGCTGTGCGTTTCCTCATCGTATTGGAAACCGTCCAAAACCCTTGGTCTTTGGGGCAAACGAAACAGGCTTCCAAAACACCCTTATGCGTTTAAATTTGTGATATCTTGATGAATCATGTTTGGTACCCCGATAATTACTTAACAATAGCTTGATTTTCAGATTACATGATCTAATTCACTTATAGTCAATCATTATAAAGCAGAGCAGATGTCATGATGTTACTCACCAGAAAAATCATTATATAACAAAACAGATTTCATATTCTAATTCACTAGCTCAATCAATATAAACCAGAGCAGATGTCATGGTCTAATTAACCAATTTAACCATTATAACACAGACCAGATTTCATGGTGTTATTCACCAGAAAAATCCTTATATAACAAAACAGATTTCATAGTCTAATTCACTAGCTCAATCATTATAAAACAGAGCAGATGTCCTGATGTTATTCATTAGAAAAATCATTATATAACAAAACAGATTTCATAGTCTAATTCACTAGTACAATCATGATAAAATAGAGCAGATATCGTGGTGTTATTCGTTAGAAAAATCATTATATAACAAAACAGATTTCATAGTCTTATTCACTAGCTCAATCATTATAAAACAGAGCATATGTTATGATGTTATTCAGTGGGAAAATCATTTTATAACAAAACAGTTTTCATAGTCTAATTCACTAGCTCAATCATTATAAAACAGAGCAGATGTCCTGATGTTATCCACTAGAAAAATCATTATATAACAAAACAGATTTCATATTCTAATTCACTAGCTCAATTAGAAAACAGAGCAGATGTCATGGTGTTATTCACTAGAAAAATCATTATATAACAAAACAGATTTCATATTCTAATTCACTAGCTCAATCATTATAAACCAGAGCAGATGTCATGGTCTAATTCAACAGTTCAATCATTATAAAACAGACAAGATTTCATGATACAATTCACCAGTTTAAAATCATTATAAAACAGACCAGATGTAAGGGTTTTATTCGCCAGTTCGATCATTATAAAACAAAATAGATTTCATGGTCTAATTCACTAGCTCAATCATTATAAACCAGAGCAGATGTCATGATGTTATTCACCAGAAAAATCATTATATAACAAAACAGATTTCATATTCTAATTCACTAGCTCAATCATTATAAACCAGAGCAGATGTC
>JAVFBX010207302.1:0-12182 GCA_034783855.1 Mopalia kennerleyi
ACCCCTAATAATAATGAGAAAAATAAACCGAACAAAAACAATAGGGCTTCCAGCTAAATGCTGGAACCCCTAATAAGACATGCAGGAAATTACAGGAGTGATACAAATACGTCACAAATAGTTCGCCACTAGGGGAACAGGAAGCTTACTCCCTCCAATCCCTCCAGGGACAAAAAACAAAACGAAGCTGCAAATCTGGAAGCGTCAATTTAATAAATACACCGTCTGCTTTTCATATGTCCTAATACTGACGATAAAAGATGAAATTTTGGAAACAGTAGAAAGCTTTTCTTCATCAAACGTGAGCCGAAAAGCTTGTTGGCTTCCAAGGGTGTAGGCCTACAGCTTTTTCTTCTTTGAGCATTCCAAAGTTCGGAAGTTGGAAGCAAAAAGCTTTCTAGCTGTTCAGCTTTCGAAACGCAAAGCTGGAAGATGAATTGTCAAAGGGACATGTACAGTATTCCTGCTTTCATTATTTTGTCCTTTTACGATTTTGAATCATTTAAGTTGCGACTTCGCGTGATGCTGAAGCCGAAGAGTGCTCTAAGAGTGATTTTCCGGAATCTGGTGGTGGTTGGAGTTATCTGGTAGGCTTACCTTCAAACTAGCATTTTTTTAAAAAAAGAGATAAAAACTTCAGTTCACAAGCACATTACTTAAAGTTTCTCTTATCTTCTTGTGACATACGTCGTCATATATGTGAAATACCCTTGAGTACGACGTTAAACCCCAATCAAACAAACAAAAATCTTGTGACACCGAGCGGTATAATTATGGCAAAAAAAAATCTAAAACCACCATACAATGTCTGTTTGTAAGAATTTCCACAAGCTCACGAAAACTGTATAACTACTCCCTAAAAAAAAATAAAAATAAACAAACAAACAAACAACAAAAACAACATATTGATGTTACGCCTTCCGGATAACTTCAGTCATCATCGAATTTCCCCACATCGCCATCCAGCCTGACCTTTCCGCCCGTAAAGATTTGAATCGAAAACTAGAAATTACACACAAATGTAAAACGGTAGTTGCAACCCAGAAAATGACACCAGCACAACTTCAAAATGTGAACAGCTTAATTGCTTTGATGACAACTTCATTTCACCCATTGCTCAGGATAAACATCCTTTCGACGCTCCAATCAAACCGCCCTTAGCCAGAGGGCAGCTATAGGTCCATTCTAAAATATAATCAATTCTATTTCCTACGTCGAGACATTGACTCTAAGATACACCCGGGCCATCTTGTTTTGCACTTCTTTTATTTTGCTAGTCTTTGGCATACGTCGCCTCAAATGTTGGCGGAAATTAATGCGCAATGGCCTGGCATAGCGTACGAGAGTTGTCTTAATCTCGTCCATTATAGAAACTCTCGCGATTGCTATAGGTCTCCACGGACAGACAGATGGGCGGACAGAAGGGCTTACAAAAGGACAGACGGACGGACAATTACACTATCTAATGCAACATATCACAAAGTTTGGAAAAAAAACTAACAGAAATGAACATTGCAAAGATCACACAAACATTTTATTAAAGCGATTTTAGACATAAAAATTTAATTTTAAATCAAAACAATAAGTAAGATAACCAGATGCATCGACATAAAATATTTATCTATTTCTGAAAGGAAAACTAAATAAATCTCTGAATAATTGTACTTAACATGGAAATTAAAGTAAACAGTTAACATATTTTAATCTACCCTGTTCACCTCTATTCACATTATGGGATTTGCTCTTGGAGCGCATGGACCAGCCAATGTTTTAAAAAAGGGGCGACAGGTCTAATATCAACAACAGCAACAAAAAAATACATTACAATCTAAAATATTAAATACACAAAAAGCACTCTGACAATTTTCACCCAAGCCATGGCAATCTTACACAACTTTGTTTTATACTTTATCACAAACACAAAGCTTATTTTGTGCAGAAGGACGATATATGAACCATGGCTAATATATTTAAAGCCACAAAGAAGACTTGTAATTTTTTGTTGCTTAACATCCAATAATATTTAAATTCTTGATTTACAACCTCGTAAACAAAAGCACTTTGCTTGACATAAATCGTGTTGATTATATTTTCTTCAATAAAATCTTAGTTTTTATCATTTTTGCATTGTAAAATGGAGGACAGATAGATTAATTTTTTTATCATTTGCATAAAATTAATCTTATATTTAAAACAATGACTTGGCAAAATATTGGCGCTCGGAAGTTAAGGCAAGCAAGGAATATCATTGGTCCATATTTTCTCCTAATCATTATTAAGTGATTGTCCATATTTTTATGATAGCAAAGCACACAAATTAATGAAAGACTTCCTTGGGTAAACATCTTAGTTTCCAAATCGAATAAGATACATAATTTACTTCTTGTTTGATAAATATAACTCATAGAGAAGTTTGTGAAAAATGCAGTAAAAATATAACAAACCTTAAATAGACCGTAACGTTGAACAAAGTGATGTAGAATTGTGCTCTGAAATTTACTTATTAATATTTCTATATTAAAAAAATTGTTTGTCTTAATAAATTTCAATCAATAAATGTAAATGTGGCAGAAACGACGCAAGCAAAAGATATAGAACATGGGGGCTCGCGAGTAGCCACCTCTAGTTTGTATTGTTTGTCTTGTATTTCACTCTGTGGGTTTTTTTTTTTTTTTGAGTTTGACATCCACAAATGTGTGCCCACAAAGTGTTCATCTGAAAATCCTTTTTTCAGTTTCGGTAGAGTAATTTTGGTTTTATTATCATCACTTTGCAACAATTCCAAATAGTTTCGTTTAAGAATGACTTTTGGTGTTCGTTACCATATCGACTGATATGAAGTCCTGTTTTTTGTTAAGATATATTTTATCCGTTGCAATCAGGTTATGTGACAACTCACAATTATTAACACCTTCACATTCGGTTGACTGACAATTAATGGGATAAATGAACGCCACTTTTACACCTTGGGGCATGTTTTTAAAAGCGTGTGTACTTTACGATGAACGTAGTTACCATGACGCCCAATACTGAAATCAATAAACCGTCATTGTATCCACGTGCAACGTAAGCTACCCACGTGCGTTAGACAGGTCCATAGGTTAGTGCTACTGCGCATTCACAGCTTTGGTGCACTTGGAAATGAATTGTGGATAATGTCCATGTTTGTTTGTCTACGGAACCACGCCGGTCCGTAAACAAAATAAACAGTTCGCAATATTCCTATTATAACGAAGGACAGACAAACTATTGTCGTAAGTCAATTTCATTAATTGATATCTGTTTCCTTACATCTGATATTTTGTATAAGCACCAGATATTTTTCAAAATGCTTCAAGGTTTTATCTGCCACAAACAGAGTCGCCATTTCTCTGCAACGATATCTGACCAGTCACATTTTAAGTCAGAATGATAGATTTATTGATCGGTATTTAATAACGTGATCAAGGCTATTTCACTTTTAAGCGGTGATGTACTCACAGGAGTAGACACTAACACAACCATCAAATGTGAAGTGTTTTGCTCTGCTATAAAATTAATCTACCTCCAGCGGTAGCATGGCCAGACTCAGGACACACTGTCATTGGTCATTCGAACCGTAAGTCGCACAAACAGCCAAGGATGATATATTCGGGCTCACCGACAACACTCATTCACAGGTAGTCAAATTCAATGAATATTCATAGATTCCTCTTGTTAAAAGTCCAGGTTCAAGAAGTGAACCAAAAAAGTCATACCACTGGTTAAAAGTCCATCGTGTCTTGAGAAATAATTGGAATGCTTGACATGATTTCGAATTTCTTAACTTCTTTTGGTTGTATTCAACTTTTTCATCCAGAAATATTCGTATCGAGTCAGTCGTATTAAAATACGGATGAAAACAAAAGTTCTCGGCACAGTTAGAATCAAAGTCTTATATTGCACATAATGAAAAATTGCACACACTTTGGAGTTCATAGGAAACACGGCTAATGTCTCCTTCGGCTTCTGTTTCGTGTCTTTCTTTTGCGAGCAGCAGAAGAACTTCTGCTTGCACGTGGACGTTGTCGTTTTGAGTTCAGGGAAGCATGGTCATCTTCAGGAGATGAACGTTGTCTGGAGTCTGGGTCATAACTTGTTGAACGGTGGACTTCTCTTGTGATACTGAGTCGGTCTTCTCTCTCCAAACGTTCGTTTTCAATTTCTTGGAGGATTCTTTCAGGGATCTCCGCGGTTCTTGCTCTAGATGGCGACACGGATGATTGTATTCTGCGTCGGGTTGAATCGGATTTTTTAGTTGTTTCTCCTGGTTCCGGGGCGTCTTCACCTGGCAGTCTCAAGGTAGACATTGCTGCAGTTGTCATTTCAGCAGCCTTTCGTTTCTCTTTCTTTTTAGCACTTGCCTCGGTTGATCGGGATTGTCTAGATCGCGATTCACTGGCAAAACCTTCTTGGGTCAATACAGCACCCGGGATAATAACCTTCGATGTTTCAGTGATTTCTGTACAGCCCCATTCTATTCCAGCGGATCCGAACACGGGCATGTCGAAGTATGACGAAGGTGAAGTAGGTTCAACAATAACTGGAGGTTGCACAACGACGGCCGGCCTTTGTTTCACGTCCTTAGTCATCTTGGATTTCTTGACAGACTTGCTAATCCTTGTGTAGCTTTCGATGGAGAATGATTCTGTCTCACTTTGACTTTCACTCAACTGGGTATCTTGAAGACGGCTGACACTTTCTACATCTGAATCTTTCGGCGTTCGCATTGTGTCCTCACTGCTCATTAAAGCTGTAAAGCGTCCGAAAGTAGATTCGACGTCAGCGCCACTGTCTGATGCTGATTGTGTATCTGTCTGGGTCTCAGTCATTGGAACGGACTCAGTTATTATGTCAACTGTTTGGACTGTGTCTTGATCTTCTTCTACAGACTTTTTCTTCTTTTTTTGTTTCTTTTTCCGTTTGGATGCGGTCATTGATGATTCTGGTTGAACGGGTTTATTGACAACTGAATCACCAGTTCCTACAAGAGTAGATAATGAGAACTCCTCATCGTTGTCTGACGTTAAATGGATTTCAGTTGTTTTCGCATAAAATGCATATTCTTGGTCTTCAAACTCGGCAAAATTGCGTTTAGATTTTGTCTTGGATTTTTTCACAGACTTCAGAGCAGTTTCTTTCTTTTCAGAAACCGAAAGCTCCGATGTTTCATGAGCAATGGTTGGTTTTTGCATCGATGTCTTCTCATTTGATCGCTCTTCTATTGACAATTTTCCCAAATCGTCGACCGGTTTTTCATGAATATGTGGCTTTTCTAGCACCGTCCAATCACTCAAGCTTTGTGACATAGATACCGATGCATCAAAGCTAGTTGATCCTGTGGTCACCTGGTTTTGTGAGGAAACGGTACTCTGTGAATCGGACACAAGTAACCAGGACTCTTGTTCAATGTATTCCTGGTGTAGTTTTCTCACGGGAGTAGACGGTTCGAGAGTTTCCCGACTTTCTGACAAAGGCGCTGATAGCGTTCGTTGGTAAAGTTCCGGAATCCCCGTTGTCTTGGTAACATTCGCTTTTTCAGAGGTGGATGTCTCTGTTGATGGCAGTGACACTATTACAGTTTCCTGCGTAACTATTTCTGTGGGTTCTTGTACCATATCTTGAGTACTGTTTGTGAGTGATTCAGAACAGAGATTAATAACATCCTTATCAAGGGTTTCTGACTCGCCTTGAGCAAGTTCTGATTCATGTTCAAGCTTTAATACTTCATCATTCTTAAGTGTAGATACGCTATCCTCGTTTAACGAATCAAGCCAAGGATCCCGTTCGCCATCTGAAGCAAGTAGTCGGACTGGTGTTGATGGTACAAGAGTTTCACTTGTGTCTGAAAGTTTTGCTGACATTGATCTTTTGTATAAATCTGGAATTTTTGTCTCGGCCACAGCTTGTATGGAAAATGAGTCACCACGTTCTGTTAATGCCGTGACAGCTTCTTGGGAATATACTTCGGATTCTTCGAATTCACCAGAGGCAGCTAGTATTCGAACGGGCGTTGATGGAACAGCAGCATCTTCGATTCCAGACAGAGCTGCTGACATTGACCGGGAGTACAGTGACGGGATTTGGCGTTCTTTGAAGTCTACAGATCTATTCACATCTACTTGGCGGTCACCAGAATCTTCGTTCGGATCATCCAATATTTCTTGTGCAATAACACTATGAAATATATCACTTTGGTCTGACACGTCGGCTAATTTTCGAACAGGCGTTGATGGTGTTGCAAAATCTTGGCTGCCTGACAGAGGTGCAGACAGAGTCCTTGTGTAAAGTGCTGAGATGTGTCGTGTACCAGTCTTTGTGGGTTCGTGTTGGGTTACTTCTAAACATAAGTCCTGTTCTTGATTGTACTTGATGTACTCCATTCGTGTCTCCTCAGTAGATGTTGAAACTAGATTTTGTCTATCCTTGACATTACTGTAATACTCTTCTAATTCACTGATTGTGTATTTGGATTCAGAAACAGTCGGCTGTTCAGTATAGCTTATTTCAGTAGTAAGTGTTCGTACCGGAGATGACGGCACAGCAGTGTCATCAATACCGGATAGTGGAGCAGGTAATGTCTTTGTGTTAACGGTTTCGTTATTATAAGTTTTCTCTAATGGTGACACACTCTCGGTATCTTGAACTGCTCTAGCATTATCTGGAGACGATTCCAGCTCATCGTTGGAAGATCTTTGGGGGAAAATTGCACTGTCAGTCAAGTCTTGAGAAACTGAAATGCTTTCGTATTCTGACATGTGTCTGTCTTCCTTTATTGGCGTAGACCTGAAACTCGATTCCGATGCCTCTTGAGTTGCCCAATCAGTTTGGTATGTTCCATCACCAATATTCTCGTTCAATGAAGTACCATCTCCAGTGAACTCTGAGGCATCTTCCAGAAGTGAAATGTTTACTGTTCTGTCCATACTTTGAAGCTCGGTGACAAACTCTTCTTGTGTCTCCGGTACGACTTGTACGAAATCATCATCAGATAAATTTTGTTCTTGTGACGATTCTTCACATACATGTAGGGTTTTGTTTTGTATCGAAACGTCTGTATTACCCTGTGTGACTGCACCGGTGAAACTCTCACTTATTACAGAATTGGCGTCAGCAGCGATTTTGTTTTCAGATTCAAATGCTGCTCTGTCAGGACTAAACGAGTGTACGCTGAACTCTTGTGGAGGCAGTTCGTCTTTCTGAAAGTCATCAGATTCCACAGATACTTTGAAAGTATCTGGGCATTGGTCGTCTGGTGCCGAAATACGTTGTTCAGTTGGTTGATTTAAAGGCTTTTGTGATTTAATATTTGACACGTCTGTAGGGATGTCCAGTTCATCGTCAGCTCCACTTTCATATGACAAGTCCATGGATGAGTCTGTGTCCGTGTAAGATTCATCAGTGTTCCAGTCTTCTTCGTCACCGACACTGGCCTCTTGGTCTATCTTTTCTGTCCTTAAGTTAAACCCCCCAGTATTTCCAATCTCTGTTTCTGATGATTTCATTCCTATTTGTGTACTTTCTTCAAACATGTTTTCTGTTGTGGAATTTAACTCCTCGGTCCCACTAAAACCCTTTTCTGAGGTTGCCATTCCTATTTGTGGGGTTTCTTGATGCACTCCCTCAATTTCCAAACCTATCTCCTCAGTAGTGCTGGTAATAGTTTCTGAAGTTCCTATATCTGTTTGTGTTCTTTCTATATTCATATTTTCTGTTGATGCCAATCCTAACTCCTCAGGCATGCCAGAAATAATCTCTGAGGTTGTCATTCCTATTTCTGTGGTTTCTTGATCTATTTCCTCAGCTTCCAAACCTTTCTCCTCAGTAGTACTGGTAACAGTATCTGAAGTTGCTATTTCTGTTTGGGTACTCTCTTTATTTATATCTTTTGTCGATGCCAATGCAGACTTCTCATGCATAACAGAAACATTCTCTAAAGTTGTCATTCCTATTTGTGTGGATTCTTTAAGCACGTCTTCGGTTTCCAAACCCAGCTCGTCGGTAGTACTGGTAATAGTTTCTGAAGCTGATATTTCTGTTTGGGTACTCTCTTGTTCCATTTCTTCTGTCGACGTCAATCCTAATTTCTCAGTCTCAACAGTAGCGTTTTCAGAAGGTTGCATTCCTATATATGTGGTGTCTCGATGAAGGCCTTCAGTTTCCAAACCTAACGTGCCAGTCGTACTGGTAACTGTTTCTGAAGTTGCTAGTTCTGTTGGTCTGGTTTCTTGATGCAAGTCTTCGGTTTCCAAATCCAACACGTCAGTAGAACTTGTGATTGTTTCTGAAGTTTTCATTCCAACTTGTGCATTTTCTTGATCAATGTCTGCTGTTGTTAAAACTAACTCCCCAGTAGTACTGGTTTCTGTTTCTGAAATTATTTCCTTTTCGATTTCTTGCTCTCTTATATCTCCAGCAGGTATCATATCTTGCTCAAGTTTTGCAGACTCTTTTTGTATGCTGTAACTTTCTTTAGTGTCCAAATTAATTTGTTTGTCATCTGTCTGTCCAACAGGGGTGTGGGTAAAACCTAACTCTGACTGTTCATCGACTTCTGTTACCAATGATTGAGTGCTGATAGTCGATGTAAAATCGGTGAAATTTTCTGTAGTTAAAATTTGTACATTTTCTGGTTGATTTGCAGGACATTCTGTTTCATACGATTGAAATTCATGTTCTTGTAAATCAGGGTTGGTTGTTCTTCCTGTGCTAGATTGGTCCGTAAATTCTGTTAATACTGGCTGATCAATACCATTGAGTGCTAGGCCTTGTAAATTACTGTTTCTCAACACTTCCTGTTGATCTACGGTAACTTGTTCACCCGATAGATCAATGGCATCCTCTGAATATGTACAGCTGATTGCTAAATGTGTTTCCTCATTGACCTCTGTTAACAATGTCTGGTCATTGCCATCAACCAATTGCCCTTCTGTATCTTCAGACATCAGAATTTGTACATGATCATGTTCATCTTCAGCGAGTGTGTCTTTGCTATCGTCTTCATCAAGTGTGTGCTCTTCTGTACTACATAATCTTGTAAGGGTTTCAATAGAATCAAGGACTTTAGAGACAGCCTGTTCAACGGTTATTTCAACAGCAATTGATTTATCTTTTCCATCAGCCATTACAGACTGTTCACTGCTAGACTGAGCCAGGGCTTCTCCTAGTTCCTCGGTTAATACCTGAACATTTTCATGTGTGCTTAAATTGGTTTGACCTTCTCTTTCATGGTTTGTAGATTTTTGAGAGCTTTCTTCTTGTCCAGAAGTAAACACGTCTTCGCCAACGTCAAGGTGGTCATCTTTATGTTGTTCTTCAATATCTTCATCTCTGTGGCTGTTGTCACTGCTGTATTCAACTCTGTTGTTTGGTAGTTGACCTTCCACATACAGATCATCATGTGCATCTTCTTTGGAAGAAACGTTAGCATCAGTCGTAACACATTCAGACTCAACTTCTCCCACTTTACTCTCATCCACTTGAGCTTTAAGCTCATTGGTACGATTATCAGGCATTTCAGATTCAGTTAAGCAAGAATCGTCTGTTTGTTTTTGGATGCCTTGTCCTCCTGAGCTAGTGTTAGTTTGACAAGTATACAGCGTGTTATCTCCGACAACTAGTTCAAGGTCTTCAGACACTGATATACTTTTCTGTGATGGGACATCTTCTGTTGAGTTTTCAGCGTTGCGTGATACTATCAGTGGACTCATGTTAGAAACTACATCAGTGTTGTCTTCCTGTTTTCCGACAGAACTTGTTTCCATCTGTAAGGTGGAATCTTCTGAACAAGATGTGGTTATTTCTTCCTGATGGACAGATACCTGCGTTGTCAATTCCATGTGCTCACTATCAGCAGTAGTTGAATCATGTGTCATATCAGTAGTGTTTGTTTCAGGAGAGAAATCCCGTAACCGTGGATCCCCAATTGAGTCAAAGTCTATACTTGGTAACGATTCTTCTGATGTGTGAAGCTCCTCAATGAAAAATGGAGCTGATTTTTCAGACGCTTGATCGTCGGATGATAACATGGATCGTTCCTGTTCATCAATGGACAGCTGGCTTAGCAGTTGATCAGATTCGTCTTGAAGATTTGGCTCTTGTAACAGGTCAATGTCTTTATTCTCTTTTGTATCTCTTTCACATAAACGGTCATCCATGTCGACGTCTAATTTGTGTTCGAAGTCAGACAATTCAGCTTCGCTGTCGCTATCGGATTCCATGTGTTCTGCAGGCTTAGTATGTTGAAGTAATGGTTCTCCTTCAACAGGGTCTACTTGGTCAGATGATGAAGCCATATCTGTTGAATCTTCTTCACTACTTTCGGGGTATGGCCCAACTGCTGAACTCTCCCATTCATCAGATTCCATTTGTTGATTTGCCATAGTTTCGTCAACAACAATTATTTCAGTTTCCCGTACAAGCTGTTGTGAGTTGTTGGTTAGTAGATTTTCGTTATCAACAAGCTCCTTATGTGGGGAAATCGAGTAAGCTAAGGCTTGCTCTTCGGTGCAGAGATCAGCCAGAGCTTTTTCTACTTCATGATACAAATGTTCATCGCCTGTATCTCTTTCTACTTCTGGGTCTCCGCCTTCTGTCTCGCCAGAAGTAGATGTTGATCTAGATGGTAACGATTCTTCTTCAATTTTGCCTAAAGTTTTTCTCTGAGATGCCAACAAAAGTTGTTGTTCAAGCTCCTTCATGTCTAAGATTGGTGAAGAAGAAGCAGCACCTTCGATTTCCTCTTCCGTTACAATATTTTGTTGAACTGTTTGTGTTATGTCATTACTTTGTTGCATAATTTGTTCCGCAAGTATCTGTGCTGCTTGTTCCATTTTGGGCAGCTCATATGCGTGTGTATTTTGTCCTCTATGTGCTGTAAGCTGTTCACCCTCATGCTGGTTGGTCAAGTGGATCTCAACATGATCAATGGCTGATAAATCAGGTAAATCTAAGTGGAGATCTTCTCTGAGTACAGTCGAGTCACAAATCGCACTGGTGTCTTGAAAATTCAACAAGGCTGAGGTACCGTCACCTTCCAACGGATCCAGTGTTTCATCTTCCAAATCTCTGGCAAATGTTTCTATAGATTCAGGGGGATCAACTATTTCAGTTCCAGTAATTTGTTCTACTTCAATCTGATCCTGATCCAGCTCAACTTGGAAACTTTGATCTTCATCTCTTTGTGGTAGACTAGCTATATCAGTTGTGTTTCCCAGAGAAGGTGACACAGAGTCATCTACATCAGTTACTTCGATTGCTGTGTCAATGTCCATTTTCTCATAAAACTGTGATGTGCCTTTAGTCTGTTCGGTTTCTCTTTCGTCAGATTTGTCATAGTCGACGTGTTTCGAAATTTCTTCATCTGCTCTGTTATTATATGCAGCATATTCTACTGTTCCACTGTTGTCGTGAGCACTGAGAGAAGACGCCCCACACTCACCTAATTCAGTATCTTGTGTTTGATCACTATCTGTAACTCCGTCTTTCATATCACAGATTTCATGTCCCATGTCTGTTAAATCGGCGCTTGTTTCGGTTAAACCATTTTCTTCGTTTGTGGAAGTGTCGTTGACCGCTGTATGTTTTTTCACATGAACTTGATAAGCATCACTGAACATTTCATCATCTGTCAAATGTAATTCAATATGATCAATTGCGTGAAGTTCCTCTGGCTCCTGCTCGTCTTTAACAGTTGTCTCTTCAGTCAATGCATTTTTCTCTGCATCCGGTGGTATGGCCAATAAGGCATCTTGATTTGATTCGTTTTCCAGGGAGCAAGAGATGTGTGTGATCTCTTCAGTAGTGCTTAAAATGTCGGTGACATGTTGGCTATCTGGCGTTTCATTGATACCTTCCGTGATAGCATTGTTCCATTCAGTTTCAGACTGAAATATTGTTTCTTCCTTTATGCATAAGTTTTGTACTTCTGTTTCTCTGCTGGTTGATTGTAGAACTGATGTATCTGTTTTGTTTACTTCGATATCTTCGACGTTGTCAGTGGAGGACAATGGTTCAATCGCAATGGCTGATGATTTTGAGCTCTCTGAGAGAGAGTCAAGCTGTTCTTCTACTACATCTGAGGATGTGTCAATTTCAGAGTTTTCATAGCTATCTTCGTTCAGTATCTGGGAGGATTCTTGTTTCTTAATAATATGCTGGGGGTG
>JAVFBX010207313.1:0-12182 GCA_034783855.1 Mopalia kennerleyi
GTAAAATGAGACACCCTGTTTCTGTAAAAATGGTGATTTGAGACACCCTGTTCTTGATTTCTGGCTAATACTATGGTTGTAGCCAGTATTATTGAGGGTGGTTTCTTTCACCCATGCTGGCATGTCGTCATGTGAGTGAAATAACCTTAAGTACGCTTCAAATTGCAATCCATCTAATAATACTATCCTCAGTGTCAAGGGATCTGAAGCCCAAATACATTTATCAAAAACATTTGAGGGGTGTCCAGGGGTGGGTATAATTCTTTTCTACAGCACTGCTTTCTGTTGTAAGACCATAAACTATTGATGTTATTTCAATAGATTGGGTTATTATTTTCTTTAGATTTAATACAAATTCAATTTATCACAACTGTAGCACTAAAAGTAGATGTTGTTTGAAACATGCCAGACATTTACTGACTTTTCCTACATAAAGTAGGTGACACATTTCCCTATAAGTAATGTCAAGTGCTTTTCATTTTGTTCATTTTATAAACAAAAACTATGAAAGCAAATCAGTTATAAGTGAGTTTGTGAACATTTTGACCGATAAATGAGGATCACATTAAAAGCTGCAATCTACTGGAAAGTGATCCAGCTTATTATGACAAAAGTAGGCCAACTGTCCTTCCAGGACCCAGGGTTAGAAACATCCGAACAAGATATTGGGGTCTACTTACAGTTTGGCAAATCTATCTTCCTATCATTCTCTGAATTTCTCTCAGCTGTGATAAAGTAATTATAAAGATAGGTTATTATAGCCATAACAATATTGACCATAAACCTATGTCATTGAAAGTTAACTTGTTTTTCACAAAAATTTTCATTTGCTTTTAATCAGTCGCCATCTTACCTCGTTGACAGCTAAAGGGCAGCATGAAGTCAATCTGGTTGTGATGTCTTTGTATTATGATCTGTATTTCTCCTGTGTTGTCTTTGTTGCCAGTGGTATCGAAGGAGGTTTCCTTCATTCATTGGCGGGCGGTTGGAGGGAGCTTCATGTTTCCCTGGTGCTCTCAGAGCTAAAGGGGAACAGGAAGCTGATTTGTTTGTGGTGTCTATATTGCGTCCTGTTATAGTCCTGTATTTGTCCCGTTCTGTCTTTGTTTGTTGCCAGTGATGTCGAAGGTGGTTTCTTTCACCCATTGGTCTGGCAAGTCGATCTATAAGTGAAATACCCTTGAGTAGGACGTTAAATCCCAATTAATCAAACCTTCATTCATTGTGCTGGTACGCCATTATGTAAGTGAAATAACCATAAGTACCCCAATCAACAAACAAACCTTGATGACATTGCTTATAGAACGCTTGGTCATTAACCAGACCCTGATCAGTGATACTGCAGGTTTATCCTAAAAGTTACAGTCTGCTTTGAAAAGCTTGATGATACGTGATGGTCTTAAGTTTTAAAAAGTGTCTGTAAAGTTGTTTTAGACCCGTGTTAAAAAGAACTATACTGCCTTTAAAATGGGACAAACAATGTATGAGTGAAGTGAAAATTCCCCTCCGAGCTGAATGAAATGAGTGCACAGATTACATGTCCCATTACTGGAGAACTCCTCAAGATAGAGGACAGGAGGCTGGAACCTTATACCCTTAGTCAGTTTTCAGCAGTTGTTCTCATAAATGTTATAGCCGCAAATACTGAAATTTTGAGTTGCTGTAGAGAATACGTTCTGAACCATATAACCTTGGTGGCCCTCGTTTTACATGTTTGACACCACAAAACTTCTTAATAAGTTAGAAAGTTAATCCATTCAATTGTTAAATGAAAATGCATCTGCTACTATCTGACTGTTTGTTTTGTTCTTCATAGATTATTGTAAATTGCATTATTTTAGCACAGTCTAATTGTAGCTAAATGTAGTTGAGATGGTGACTTTAGATTACTTAATCTGTCAAAATTGTGTCATTCCATGGTCACCGGGCTTGTAAGTGCTTGATAGTAAATAAAACATGACTTTTTTCCTCGTATTTTTAAAGTGCAGTGTGGGACACATACATTCAAGAAAAACAGAAATCATATTTAAATTTAAAAAATGGTTTGGATTTCTTCACTTATTTGTTATTTTTCTTTAATGTATGTGTTGAACACTTTATAAATATCACCCACCCACCCGAAAGTTATTTTATTAATAACGTACTTTATTTACTATCAAGCACTTACAAGCCAAGCTATCGTGTGTCATCCCCAGCCGTTTTCAATACATATTGGTTTGTGCATAATTGAAGAAAGAAAAACTTTTTTTCTCGGCCCATATCATTGTTCAGCTCATATCATTTACATGATTTATATATTATAATAATAAATCATTGTAGTTTTAAAGAATCAAATCATTCTTTCCTGCTGCAGACAGTAGGCCTATATTGAAGTACATTTATGCCCTCTGCAAAGGAGAGACATTCATTTGTCTAAAATAGCATTTTTATCCTACACTTCACATTATGGTTGTGTTGCACTCTTAGTGTTATATCCAAGGGGAGTTTGCGGACACCGTAAGAAAGTACATGTAGATCATCATCTACCATAGGCCTACAAGCTTGCTGTTTTCTCTGCCTTAAAAGTTTAAGTTTCGGTCGAAGCTAGATGAGAACTACAGAATGTATTCTGAATGTATACAGTTATGTTGTAAATCTTTTGAGGTTTGTCATTTAATAAATCCAGTGCATTAAATTTTTATTACAGCTGTCTTAATATGCGTCAATTTTTCAGTTTAATAGAAAAATGACTAATATCAAATCCAAACCTAATCCTGGGCCGACCCAAGCTGTGGTTTAGTTTTTCAACGTAGGCGTAAGCATAACATGACCTAGTTTTACACACGTGATCTCGAAGGTAAATCTACTCTCCACACTTCCCGATGCTTTCTGAGTAATATTTTGTACACTGGAAAATGTGCCATGGATATAGCTCGGTAGGCTACATAACGCATATATGCTGAGATTTTCAACTCTCGCTGAAACGTCGTTCCTGGTACCCCGAATGGCTCCTATTTGATTTAGTTTCGTTTCATTCAATGGGACATCTCGATCGAGGAGCTTCGTTGAATACCGGTACATAACATTTGGTAGTATACCTGCACCGACTCCAGGTACGACACAGGTTCTGATTGAGTAGCGTTATAATATCAGATAGTTTATACAAAGCTGTCGAGGTAGAAATATAGACTTATATAATAACAATGTATTGGGGGCATAGTATATTGTCCGTCATGTAAGACATGTAAAATCAGATATGAATGTTTTTTGTGGAAGATAGCACAAACATACATTGTTTAATTCAACTTAGTTTATATCCACGTGAGCCTATCACCTGATAGACCATGTCTGTCATTCATTTTAACTCCATCTATATTGCCCGTTGGTAAATACACCTTAATTTGCGATGTATTAAATAGAAAACGGCACATTTGATAACAATCAAAATTGTAAGTACCAATAGTGTGAGATAGTCCTCATCTACACTTTAGAGATAGACCGACGTATCGTGACTTGGTTTAATACCGTGATAAACAGCTTACCCTTACCCCTGCACCTGACTGTACGCCAGCGACTGTCTATCTTTTATGTCCATAAGCATCCACTGGCAGGTGACAATGATTGGGCAATTTTTCATTATTTGTCCACGTATGAATTAAAAAGAGACCTTATTGGATTGTTTCCAAAGCCAGCATAACGTAGAACAAGCTATTTTTAGTTTCGGTAGTGGAGCTATATATGTTCACAAACATTGATCACTTTTCCAAACGGACACCAATCAATCGATCAATCCAAACACATGGTCGCGCACCAATAGCCTGTGAAGAATTATAATAGTAATGGAGAGTGGGAAATGGAGGATCCAGCATCTATTGTTTGTGCTATGTAGTCGACTGGGACTTTGCCCACCCATTGAACTGTCACACCATCATTTTAGTGAAATAATATTAACGCCAATGCAAAACAACAAACATACATCTATACCAGAAAGATTGAGTCGTACCGGCCTATGCATAGATGCTATGGAGGATAAGCAAGTGACCCATCGTCGTTGAAGGAAGCCTCATGTTGTCCTGGTGCTTTCAGAGCTACAGGGGAACAGGAAGCCGATTGTTGGTGGTGTCTGTAATACGTCCTGTGATTGTCCTGTATCTGTTCCGTCTTGTCTTTGTTTGTTGCCAGTGGCATTGAATGAGGTTTTCTTTCCCAATAGGGCTAACACGCCGTTATGTGAGTGAAATAACCTTGCGTCGTTAAACCCCAACCAAGCAAACAAAATCAAAGAATTATGATCCCCAAAATAGCTTATTCTGTAGAAAACAAATACTTTTATAGATATGTTTGGAAAATTGGGGAATAATTTTGTATTTTGTGTTTTATTGAAACATTTCAGAAAGTGTTGGAATATGGAGGATGAACTGTCATTGAGTTCATTGGATGGAACTGTCTGTGAAGCTTTGGAAGAGTCGTATTACTGGTTACACCTTGCATCCGTACATGGTTGTATTGTAGGTTATTCCACTAGTCATGGATTTGGGACCGGTTCATTATGCACTTTGTCGGACGAAGCTGTGCCTTCTATAGAGCAACTATTCTGTGATACACGTGTATCTAATGGACATTTTAGCGAACAGTCAGAAGAAAAGTTACCAAAGACATCGCCTAACACAGATCATGTTATAGAAGACGCCAAATTTCTGAATAATATGTGTGACAGTTTAGTTGTAGGGAGTCTAACGGATATAATCAATGATAGTTTTTCTAAAACGAACATAGCAATTAGCGACATGTGTGACAATACACATGAAAAGGACTCCTGTCTAAACAGCATGTCTGAAAATCTAAGCGATGTCGATAAAACATCAGCGATTAAACAAGTATCCGAAACCTACATTGCTTCTAAAAACAACACGACTAAAAGTGACATATGCCCATATGGGTTGTCTGAAAGTCAAAGGAAAACAGATATTAATTTATCTGGATGTGAAAGAACGACTCCGTCAGAAAGTGACGAAACGGTATCTGATTCCATAGGGTCCCACGAAGCCTTTGACTATTCAAAACAATTTATTACCAAAGAGATGTGTCAGTCATTGGGAGAAAATTATGTTTTCTTGAAGTGGCAAGACAACTGCGTAAGTGCAGAAGGATTATTGTGGAAGAGTGCACGTAAAGTGGTAGAAGGTTGTGAGGATGAAGTTCATAATAACTATAATTCTAAAGAAGAACATATTACAGATAGAACGGCAATAAAAGCAGCCGACAAGAACGTTATACCTTTTACACACGAAGACTACATTTTGTTAAAGTGGACCTTTAGAAATGTGTGTGGCGAGAACCTGTTCGGATTACTGCAAACTGAATCGAATTATGACACTAGAAGTTTGTATGAAAAAGAGCCTCAGCCAATCCATGTTTTCTCGTCAAATGAAGACGAGAGCTCTGTTAATGAAATACAGGATTCGGTGATTGTACCGAAACACAAAAACACGTTAAATTCTGCCTTGTCGGATTCGTATGTATCAGAATCCCTGGAGGTAACAGAACTTCCGTCAATACTTGATGGCCCTGAAAACGGTCAAAGGGTTTCTGGCTTTCCACTCTCATGTGACATGTTTTCCGAAGCTTTGGCCATCGACCAAAGTAACAACAATGATGATTGGTTGGTAAATTCAGAAAGCGGTAACACCTTTAGCTTTGTTCAAGTTTGTTCGGAATCCGATGCACTCGATTTAACAGATCTTCCTACCTTTGATGATCAGTTTGGAAAACCTCGTACATCTTCCGGGTTGTCCAGTTTAGACGACTGGCTGTCAGACGAAATAACTGTGGACAAAAGTAACCCCAAATACTTTCCAACTGTAGATTTTGAAGGTCAGACAGATTGTATAGAAGTTTCGGACAAATATGCGCAAACGGAAAACGAGTCCGCATCTGCTGAAGCTCAAACGGAAGGAGAAATCGTACAGTGTTGTCATTGCAATGTATTTTCCTTTCTGCCTCTGGGAGAACAATTCGTGATTAGATTAAAAGATGAAATGAGCCAAAGGCTAAGTTTAGAAAACCTCATTAAGATTGTTGAGAAAGACGCTTGGATAGTACGACAAGAACTTATGGATGAAAAGGAAATTGTAATTAGTCTACAGGGCGAGGCAGCCGATTTGAAAGTGAGTTGTTAATATATATTTCTGTTTGTATATAGGTGTACTGATCAATGTTAAATCTAACATAGATGATGATGTGAGCCAAAATAACACTGAATAATAGTTTGTTACATGCGCTTCTGTGTTGGACAAGGTTGAAAAAATATAGTATGACATGAGTAAACTTAAAATAACTGTATATTGATTAGTTTCATTTTATTTTATCTATTAGCTGGATGAAGTTAGCTAATCTCTCTTACTCATAAACATAAACTTCTACAATGACTTTAATACACATCTTCTGATCTGAAAGGGTTGTATAGTAAATAAAACATTTTAGCGATAAAACCATTGCTTGTATAAATTATTGTAAATATATATTTTTTTCTTTATTTTTCTCGATTTGATATGTGTCATAAACAAAGTCAGCACGAACAAATACTGCTTTTGTAAAATAACTCTTATAGCATATTTATTTCTTACCAAACACAGCCAGGACACTGTGCTTTGTCAACAAGGCAATAGCTTTTCAAACTTGTTTTTGTTTAAAATTTCAGTCAATAATATTAATAATATTAAATTTAAAAAGCACTCTAGTAGAAATTACCTTTCCTTTGTTCGTTGTATGTACGCGTTTCTTTTTATGACTGTTTCACTTACTGTTGCGGGATAACACTGAATATGACCATTTCAACAGGGTCAGGTAACCCATGCCAGACACATCAGTTCTGAATTTAAGACGCGGAACGACGAGCTAGAGACAAGTCTAGAGGGAGCCAGAAATATGGTAAGGAACTTGATTAACTCTGATCAGAGCACGGGGACGGAGCTCAGAGACCCGTAAAGTATCGTAACTGTATATGGAAATGTCCATATAAGGGTATATATATATTATTAAAGTCACCTCCATATACACGGACTAGTCATAAAGAGGCATCTCTTTGTGGAGTATATTTGGCAGATTGAGGTCCCTAGATTCACAACTAACCTGATCTTTTGTCCACAAAGTTTTGAAATTGTTGAATTTTGTTGTGATCTGTCCATATCCCTTCGGTAGTTTGCATAGGGTAGTTGTATCATTGCTTAAAGACACAGGATCGTAATGGACCATTCGTGTTAAGTTGGCAAAGAATAAAGATGTCTAGACACCGACTGTATTAAATGGGCTGATGAACTTTTTTAACGTAATATTTTAATGTTTTCAGTAAATGTATATTTGGACTTTTGTCTCCTTGAATTCAAGATATAATCTTTATTATGCTCTATATGCCATAACAAAATAATATATGTTACGTTTCGTAACAGCATTAAGATAGAGGGATACATGGCTTTTTATAAATACAGGGAGTTATCTCCCCTAGAACAGGATTCTTTATTTGACGTTATTCATAGTCAACAATTTGTATGGTTGATATCTTTGCAGATTAATAAATTGGAACAACAAATGTCAAATACAACTTACTTTAACAGGTAAATTAATGGTTGTAGTTTCAATAAAAACAATAATTGAAACAGATAAGATGATAACTATTTGTAATATCTATGTCACCCTCAGCTATATAAGAGCGGGAAATTTTCATATATTCGCTGGGGAGGAAGATTATTTTTTAAAATTACAACAAACCATTTACATTTATTTTATAAATGTTTGTTTATAACCTTGAACAGCATTTTAACTAAATGTCTGAATATATAACACATATTCGGCACATCCCGGGGTAGCGCTATGTATTGTTTTAGCTCTACACACCAATTCAAGTCAATACAAAATCATGCCAAAGGCTGGGAATCGATGCTCCACTATCGACAACCCCCAAAAACCTCTTTTTGATTTTTCTTCAATAATATTTGTGGAACACATAACTGCCACAATTATTATTTCGCCGACCTTCAAATTTCCGCTCCGACCTAAAACTCGACTCTTGTAGAATTTATCCCCGAGCAAAACCGTGCTCGCCATTTAATATACTTTCCATCTCTGTCGAAGGGGGATTGACTACAAATGTCGAGCACGACTACGCTCGGTGGATACATCATACATTAGATTTTTTGGGTGGTCTTCTCCTTTAATACAATAATGCCCAAATATCAAACATTAAAATTCAAACCTGAGAAATGTGAGGGCCCTTCAAAATTTGGTCGTATACGTATTGTTTCTTTGTGGGATCATGCCCTGTATACTCTGATGTAAGGAACAACAGGCTGCCGATTTGTTGTGAAGTCGTGCGCTTTCGATTTGCACACTTCTTAGTCATGCATCCGGTCGTTGAGGCCAGTGTTTAGACATGTAAACGGTTTCTATTATCTATCACCTATTAGAAAGATTTTGCAATACGATCATATAAAAAGTATTAACAGCAATTGTTTCTAATTGTCACAACCTGTCGTCTCTGATTATTACGGGATGACATGGGCGTTAAATGGGACTGATGACATTATTTTTCTTTCAAGTGGAATTGACTACATGTTAGAAGCTAAGTTGGCTCAAGGACGGGCGGTGGAAGCCATATCGAGAGTAGAAGGTACAATATTTTTTTTTCATCCCAGGCTTAATAAACTATAGATAATTTATCATTTGTATGCAATTAATTTGCGAAATTCTGCTTGATTTCACGTAAAACCCTTTGTAATCAATCAATAGATCAGTCAGCCAATCTCGACAGAACATTGAACTTCAAAACATCTCTAGCGATATTATCAAAGTACTGCTGGATGACACAGATGTTTGGTGCAGCCATTATCCAGAATGGAACCGGTCCCGCGTTATAATGTGTAATCATGTAAATGTCACAGTCTGGCTTTTAAGATAATGAATTAACTTAACCATGGCAATTTATCTCGAGTCAGACATTCAATCTACATTACAATTACTAAACTATACAGACTTAACTGTCTTGTCTATGAGTATTCTGTTTTTCTTATTCATCTTAATTCACGTCTTCGATAACCAAGTGTTTTATTCCAAAATGTTCACTAAACATCGGAAAAATTCTTGGCTGGCGAAACTATTTAATTCCGGCCTAGGCACATATTATAAATATCACTGCAGAATAGTTTGTTTTACTTAGTTTGTATGTCGCTTTAAATGGTCGTTCAGTTACATTATGTGTCCGCGTCAATTGTTAGACAAGGCTTCATGGTATGATAGACTATTTGAGATAAAGAACTCTGCATCTACGTTAATGCCACATAAAGCATCTTGTGACTCCGATCCTCAATTTGTTGTCCGATAAGTGAAGAACTGTTAAACACCAATCAACCAGCTACATGTAGTCACATGAAGCCTCGCAATGCAACATTAGGCATCATATACTACTCAACTTATTAAACAAATAAACTGATTCAGACATATACATGTTGGATATGTTTTTAACGTTGTACTCAAGGGTATTTCACTTATATGACGACGGATTGCACACGTTTAACTCTTGTGGGAGTGGGGATACTGGGGATATCGTGTAAAAAAAAAGAACCGCTTCCCAATGCCTGGAGTTACATAATACCTTGAGTCAACTGGGGGATTCGAAGCTATGGCACGCGGAATATCAGGATGAGTATAGTTGAACACGCTAACCACTGCCCCAACGGCGCTGACACGTCTGGATCACAGATGGTACTATTTCTGTTCAGAAACACTTTCTTCTTGACAAGTAAAATTTGTTTACTGTCTAGACTCGAGTACACTCTGGAGCTTTCGTTTCATTTAATAGCTGTCCATATCTGCTGAACGAAATTGTCCCATTATTCCTTCAGCGAATCGGAAATTGTTTCTACCTTTTTTTATGTCTGTTTTATTTGTAGTTTTTAGAAGCAATACATTCCAGATAATGTCTACTTTCTTAAAGTGTTTTTTTTTTTCAAATGTAATGTGTTGTCGAAATAACATGCCAGACAAATAGACAGGGATTGTTTTTGTTTCTTTGGTATACATAACTAATTAAATTTCTTCTTTTTTTTTAGTTCTTCAAAAAGAGTTGCTACATTCGCAATCCGAAGTACAGAAACTACTGGGGCAGCTTGGACAAATGTCTGAAGAAAAGTTAATACCCTTTTTTCTGATTTACTATGCTATAATCATTTATAGTATACTATTCTATTGTATATCGCTTTTAATGGACAGCCACTTAATCGCTTATTGCGAACTCCGTCATATTATTACGGTTTCAATTTTGTTGGCGCAATACAAACGTTTAAGCTGCATCATGTCGTGAGAATGATTTATAAAGACAAATGCTATGTTTTGAAAATTATATATATTTTATTTCATTTAATTTATTTCACCATATTAAACAGAAAACAAGTGCAAAATCATTATATGACAAAATAGGAACAGAGTGCTTGAAATACAAAAGAAAACAAAAAATCATGTCCACAATATCAGCATAGGATGATGTAAATACTTAGTGTGTATATATATTGACTAATACAGGGGCATAGCATATACATGTAAAATAACGCATATATAGGCGAATGGTGTAAGCATCCGTTCATTACATCACAGAAAAAGAAAGACCAACAGGACTCCTGGTCTGACGGCATGCTATATACTGTATGATGGATCATATGCACACTGAAGTACCATCTTATGTTAGTCAAGGGAGTGGTGCAATAGATAACGTAGAAGACACAACAGTGTTGGGTGCATCACCGCTTCCACCACTGATTAGACCAATTTAATGGTATTCAAAGTTTAATTGACAATATGGTCAATCTCAACTCCATTATTAAAACGTGGTTAACCATTGACCTAGTTTTATAACTGCGGACTTCATCCAAAAGCGGGGCTCGCGTCAATGACTTAGTGGTAACGTGTGCGCTTACTTATCCAACTTCGATTTACCGTTCACGGGATCGAGTCCGTCTGTCGACCATCAGGTATATGAGTGATCCACATGATGTGGCTCCGACAATCGCTGGGGTGGATTTTACGAGGTTCTCCCTGTTTTCCACCGTATAATTAGCCAAGAAGCAGTGTGAAGTGGACAACCCGTCGTCATATAAGTGAAATAACCTTGAGTACGACGTTAAACCCCAATCAAACAAACAAACAAACAAATCACCCAATAGCGAAAGATTATGCTGCACTGCTCTTAGTTATATTTTGACCATCTCATTTCTACAGAAATACAATGGTATCGAGACCCATCCATAAGGAACTTCTTCAAATAGCCAACGACAAGGTCAATGACGCCGAATTGCGCAGTCTACAACTTGAAAACGAGGTTGGACCAATGGTTTAGTTAAAATTAAACACACTTTACAGCTTAACTGAGTGTTCGTATCGTATAGTGTACTGTGTTATTAAGTCGATTGGCAAAGAAAAAAGACATAATCTACGATTTAGCTTTTAATGTATATAGTATATTGTGTGAACTTTATAAATGTTTAAAACTTGAAATGACCTATTTTATATATAAGGGGGATTCAATGATCTTAGCCCATGCATTATAATCTGTAAAGTCTTTAATAACTGGTAAATATTTGTTATTTCTAGTATTTATTTGGATAAGCTGTTTTGTTTAGATTTAGCTTGGATATCTACAGATATAACCGGGCGTCCAGTCATTCCGCCAGTGATGATAATTGCCTATTGTTTCTTAGAATAGAACCCTTATTAAAACAACAGAACTTAAAGAGACTACTGTCTTTGGTCTTTAGTAATATCTGTACTGTCAGCAATTTAATTTCCGTTTGGTTTTGTACATCATTGAGTTTAGATTAAAGATTTTTTCAGGTCCTTGCTTTGAAGGAAAAGAACAAACAGCTGAAGTCTGTGTCGTCGTCATCAGGGAGTGATCTCCCCTTTCCGTCAATTGACAAACCGTATAAGTTCATGTTTACAGAACAAATAGATCCGTACAAAGAGGTAATTACAGCTTACAGTGTACAGTAACTTGCTGTATTAGCGATAGTTGTCTTGGTGCTTATTACCTAAACTTGTGTTTTTGCCTGTCTGCTCACAAATATCACAGCATAGGAACTGGATACAAATTTCCCCCCTCATGACATTTCTCCCCAAGTAAAGTACATAAACAATAACAAATATCTATTAAAAAAAAA